>JAUZSV010391009.1:0-18906 GCA_034780495.1 Parotocinclus cesarpintoi | reverse complement strand
AGCTAATTCAGTTCTGATTGGACGTCACCTATGCCCAACATTTTTGTCATAGTTTTATTCGTTGTAAGTAGTTTTTGTTTAGTTATCGTTTAGTTTTCGTCATGAAGAAAAGGTTTGTTGACGAAAGATATGACGAAATTGACACTGCTGCCAAGCTGCCACAGTTGGTTCCCTGAGCAAGGTCCTTTTTGCAAGGATTGTAAAATTGTATGAGGTTGTAGGTTGCTTTGGATAAGGGTGTCTGCTAAATGCCATAAATGTAAATTTATATGTATTTTTTATTTTTATTTTTTCAGATATTTGCATTTCCTGTACTGTCCCAAGTTTTTTTTTATTTGGGGAAATGTGAGGAGAAATTGTAGTAGTACAATAAGTGTTTTAAGATAAGTATGTGGAATATAATGCCTGACTGTTTAGGTGACTTTGCTTGCATGTGAATTGGAGATGCAGTTCATATTTACTGCTCACAAAAATAAGGGGATATTTAGTTGGGAACTATTTCATTTTGAGCAGTAAATAACCTAATATAAATTAATACTATGACTTAATGTCTGGATAGTCATAACACATATATTACTCCATGGCATTCCCAAAATGTCCAAGCCACATAACAATTGGTTTTATAGACCGTATTGTGGACGTTGTGACAAATACCCTTATTTGCATTTAGTGAATTTTCCAGTGATACTTAACCCTATTTTTTTTATGTTTCTAGGTGTTGTACAAATTGCACTATATGATGGAGAAGTGTCATTGTTACTGCAGAATGAAGAGCAGTTATTTGCACAGCCACAATGTTCATGTAGTCCCTTAAAATCGACTAAGTGTAATGGCAATTTGCTACTTCTGGTCCAGAACGGTTTAGCCGTTGAAAGTCTGCGCTGTTCGCTTCAGCCATATACACCTAAAGAGCAAACAGGTACACATTACTGCTATTTTCTATCCTAATCTTTTTGAATTGTTAATCACAAATCAGTCTGTAATTTTTCCAGTATCCATAATGCTCACAAAAAGTAAGCATCCCTTTTTGTGAGCAATGTATATCAATAAATATAAATATACCAGTAAAAAATGCATGTAACAGGCAGCTGCACAAAACTAGGGGATTTTTCATTAATTTTTGCAAGGAGTATATTTACAGGTGTTTATATCTTATTTTAATTTGGCTAACACCTCAGAAATTTACTGAATTTCACTGTGACAATTTTCCCAATTGATTTAATGCAAAATTTTACAGCTGTGACACACATAAAATACAATAATGTATTTTTTTCCAGAATCCATTTGCTGGCCTTTTGTTTATACTACAAAGAAAGCTCATCAGATTTCAAATACAGATCATACCCTACAATGCCCAAACTTGTTTATTTACTTTATGATGGCACTGGACAATGAATATTTTGCCACTTTTGGCTCTTCGCAATTAATTTTGGGCTACTGACCATGAAAATCAAAGAAATTTCTCCTATAAAGTACTTTGTGTAAATATAGCCCATTCTCCCAACATTTGTAAATGCTGGAAGACATAGTGAGTATACTTAACAATAGGATTTACTGCCTTCAAGATTTAACACTACTTGCTTTTTTATCCCATTGCAAAGGGATCTGCAAATTGAAACAAGTGTAATGGTAATGTTATAAGCTTAAATGTTAATGCTTTACTGTCTCAAATTTTTTGAAATATCTTGGGATAATACTGCGCAATGTAAAATTTTTCTGATTTGGGTTTGACTATCTTAACTAATATCAGTCGAATTACTATATTTCAAATTATTAACAGTTAATTCTTGAGTACAGTAACTGTGTTAAAAAAGGTTTTGATCAAAATATCTTTATCTCACATGGAAAATACTTGAAGACTTCTGCACTACAATGTCTCTGATCCTTTATTGCATTTAACTACTTCATGGAAAAATGGGACCCAAAGTTGTCTCCTCATTTTTTGTCTTGTCTACTGCTGTAATTTAAATACTGCTAGTACTTATACTGCTAACTGTATTTAAATTACAGTGTAGTATATATGTAAAGTTTATATCAAAGTGTAATGTCTTGTATCTATTACTTGCACTGTGCGTCTATTGCTCTGTGCATCCTATCGCTGCAAACAGAACACCATTTAATCTCCTTCTGAAATTATTAATTGGTGAATTCTAAGTAAAGGATCTGAACCCCTATAATTATAGAATCTTTCCCGGTTATATGGGTTCCTTGGCCCTCTTTAATGAACTCTGTTTTACAGCTATTAAGGCATATGTTTGGATCATTATACAGCTGGCAGCTTGTAGCTTTTTTGCAGAGCCAGCAAGATTTTCATTTTAAGTCTCCTGTTACTTAATGGAATCCATGTTGCCATGTATCCTAACAAGTTTTCCTGTGCTTTTGGAGGAAAACAGCCCAACAACATCTCAGATCCTCTACCATACAGTGCAGATCCAGTATAACTATAGTTCTTTTTACACTAAAACCATTTTGAATCTTGCCAAAATGCTAAATATTGAGCGACTGTGCATATGGAAATTTTAAGGCATGTCTGTATTTTTATATCCGTGTCCTGATTTATAACACCTTTCTCTTATCATTTTACCTTTTACTAATCTTCCCTATGTTGATAAATAAATTAGCTCTTTGTGCTGTAGAGCTATACCCCAGTAAAACAAAACAGGATTACCTCAAATACATTTGGTTAATTATGACTTTGGGGAATTTTAAAGACTAGTTTTGGCATGGTTTGTTGTTGTCTTACTAAAATAAATGTTTAAATCAAATCAAAGTTTAGACCCATGTTAAAAATTCAGTATGAAAGCAAACTAATTAACAGTCGTCTTTACCATAATTCAGGCCGATACTTCAGGCGATAATTCAGGCGTTGACGGTGTGCATTTGTGTGGAGCACCTAAACTCTCTATTAGAGCATCCTTTCATGTTTGATAAGAATGCCTTGTGCTTGCATTATTGAAAAGATCTGACCTACACACACCCTAACGGATTGTTGTTTGTTTTTATACTGTGCTGAACTGTCCACTGTCTCTGATCCTTTAATGCATCTGGTGTTTGCTGTTTAACTAGTTCAGGTAAAATGGGACCTAAAGGTGTCACCTCATTTTTTTTTTCTCCTGTCTTTTGCCCCATGTTTGCTTACTGTGTGCACACAAATGCACACAAACAAAAGGCCAGTGCTCATACAATGCAATATGGAACAAGGCCAAGTGTTCTGTGACCCAGCTGCTGCAGTGTCAGAGTTGTGTTTCCTGCCAGCCTGATAGTACTGTCATCATGGCAGCAGAGGTCCAACATCCAAAGGAGCCTGCTTTGGATCAGGTACGCTCAGTGGCATAATTCTGAAACACATATTTATGATGTGCCAATGTTTATAACGATCAATATTAATTGTGTGTGGAATTTTAAAGAATATGTCAAGTCATAAACACCCAAACATTTTCATTTAATTTATGATTAGTTATTTATAGATACTATTAAGTGCTCTCCCACTACAGTTTTGCTGAAATTGATTAAATCACATTTATGTGGCGGAATCATCAACTGTACTGTGTGGTACTGTAATCAGCTTATGTCTCTTTTAGTCATTATTACATTTACTTTTGCTGTTGTTTGTCTTATACTACAAAGAAAACTTTGAATTGTCTGAATTTAAATTAAAAATTTGAATGTTTTACCCACAGAATTTACCCTGGATTGGTGCACCCTTGTTTGTCTAACATCAAATATTTTACCCCCTATCATGATTCCTTAACATATTTGAAGCCTACTAGTATGTTAACCACAAAGCAAGCTGTTTTGACCAGTCCAGTGTATGTGCTATACAAATGGTCATGGCTTGCTTTGATTTGTTAGATGCTGGCAGACATAGTGAGTGTAGGATACTACTGTACTTTATACTTTAATATAGTAAACTGTAGTATTTACTGTCTTCAGGAAGTTGTAATACAGCAGAAAGGTGGCCACACTTATTAAGAAGGCCAATGAGCGCTACTTCAGATGTAAAGTTGGCTCCTTACATCTGTTACGTTTCTCGTACATTTGTTGTACTTTACATTCTGAATGTTCAGTTGACCAGAGAGATTGGCTTAGTGATATGGCAAGAAGGATTATTTGACTTACTTCTGTCTGACCAATGTATGTGGGGCTCCTCTACAGAAAATCTATTGAAAAATATATTGAATCTGCCTTCAGCCACAAGTGCCAAATGGCAGGTTCTCTGTACCAAAGTTACCAGAGGCATTTATCCTAGATGAGGACGTTGACACACTGCATAGACCAGATGTGGTAAACAATAGAGATCCAGATGTTGAAATGACCTGGTCAGGTGTTTAGATTTAGCTGACCAGAGAAAATGGCATAGAAGCTAATGATGGATATTGCTAAGAATGGCACAGGAAAAAGTACACTGAACTGTTTGTTAACGTACTTGAAACATGCAAAACCAGTGCATCATTTAAGGGCAGAAATTGCATTTGTAAGTTTTTGTGCCTGTCCTGCTTTGTTTGTTCTTCCACTATCTGAATATTATTCCCTGAAAATCTACAAGTGAGCGTGAACAGGAGAGCAGACTCATATAACTGATTCTGTTGTGCAGCACAGAATCCACAGCACACAGTGTCTTTTTTGAGTTCTCTGGGCGCAGAGGCATCTGGGGTGGACCATCACACAGTCAGTATTCCAGATCTTTTTTGGAAAAAATGGACACCATGTGGTCTGAGCCAAAGACAAAAGAACCATTCAGACTTTTATCAGCAAAAGGTTTAAAATCCAGTGTCTGTTATGATATAAACTTGACCTGACAAACAACAAATACCCTCAGTTCATACTGTATGCAATTATATAGAAGTCAAAGTAATGTAAGGAGAACTGTGCTTTTTTTTTTTTTTTTCATTTTTACTTTGCGTTTTCCATACCATACCAACGTTTTCTAATTTTGTTGTAAAATCTGCACTCTAAACCTTTCCTAATTTGCTTTTACTATTATGATATTGATGTTGCTAAATTTGATAGCTGCAGTGTTATAAAATAGAAATGTGCATTTTGCTATTTTTTGTTTAATTATTGTTGTTTCCTTAAAGAATTAAAAAAAAAACATAAATTAGAATGGTGAAAAAATCCTTAAAAACGAACAATGGAGAAAAAATAAAATAGAATTTTGGGAAAACAATAAAAGAAAGAGCCATACAATATGAACTGGTTCACATTGACTCATTGAGTCTCTTTCATGTGGCTGATCTGTCATGTTTTTCATAATCAAAGCATTTTTGGCTTGCGTCAAACAAGAACTTCAGCTTCATACCATCCTCTTAACAGTTACGGCTTTCTCATAGACAGGACTGTAACAGTACATTACTGTATTTTTCTATAATTATTGTGAATTCCATTAATCAGAGTAGCAAAAAAGAACATAATGCGGTCATTACATGGCACATACATGTAATCTCACTCCATAAGTGTGTCTGAGCGTGAGAAAGAGAGAGTGGGTAAGAGGGGGCTCAGGGTGTCAATCGACTGCCCACAACTCTACAGTAATTTTTTACCCATCTTAAATACTGTAGTAAATCGGTGTATGAGTAAATCTGCATTGCTATCTAAGGCATTTGAGCAATGATACCTATTCAGTAGTCCTAGTTTCTACACGTTAGTGTCCCAGAAACCAATTGAACTTCTCGTGGAACAGATTTGTGGTAAGTCTGTTTACCCATGTTTTTTTTTTTATTATGCTTTTCATCACTGTCTAAGTCTAAAGATCAAGGTCAAACATTTTTATTATGATAATCTGAGAGAGAGAGACTTGGTTAATTGTGAAGAAGTTGTAAATTTTATTTAACTTTAAGATAAAATGTTATCCTATAATGTTATCCTATTTATCATATGTACTTTTAAAATCTAAAAATGCTGTATTTGTTTGGCCAACACATGCAAACTGCAGGAAGCATGCACATGTACATTGGGTGTCATGGTCTCACCATGCCACACCAAAACACACCTTTATAAAATACAAATCGGAAAATAAAATTAAACCACTGTTAAGTTGAACTCTTTGGTAAGGAACCAGCAGATTGACACATTTATGACCAAAATGTAATTATTTGTGTTGCATGGATGGATGTACAGTATGTATGTTTGCAGTGTGCATGTGTTGAGGGAAAGTTTCTTAACTTGTCTCTCACATGTGCTTCTAATTTCGGAAAGTTCTGAGTGGAGAATTTCAGCAGTTCACATCTATGAACTTATGGCTACAAGGCAGTGCTGACTGCAGCTAGGATTAACTGAACTATTTTCTTGGCAAACTTTTTAAAGTGCCTCTTGTTCAAGGCTCTAAATAATTGGATTCCTCTGGGTTTGTTTATTGTACGCCAGGTCTCAGAATGGAATTTGGTGAGCTGTGAAGTAAATCACTTAATTGTAGGATTGTTTGAAGGAAATCCATGCAGAAAAGTATGTTGAAATGTGATAGTGGTGCGTAAATCATTACCTCAGCTATTTCTGTTTCCCTCATAAAGTATGTACAGTGTTCTGCATTAATTACTCATAACATGGTGTGAATATTATCAAAGTCAAAAGAAAAGATGCCAATATTTTACATAAGCTCATAGCATTCAGACAGTTGTTCCATGTCTTTTGAACTCACCGATAAAGTATTTATAGTATAGATTGGGGTTCTATTTTCAGCATGTAGAGTTTTAATTGTACACAGGAAGCGTTTCTTAATCAAAACAAATTTTAAATGTTAAGTTACATTGTAGAGAAGTGATTTTGTGTTTCACTTGGTTAAAAGACAACTATTTTTTAACACACCACAAGTTTCTCAGTTATTGGCACTTTAGATTTGACTACTTTGTACAACCACCCTTTGCCCATAAAACAGCACTTGAGCTTCTCCTGTAAGATATAATAAGGTTGGAGAAAAGAAGAAGATACCATGCCTCTTTACAGAATCTCTCCTGATCATTCAGGCTACTAGGTCCTCTTTTGTGCACTCTCCTCTATAGCTCACCTCACTGGTTTAGAACACTGGGGTTTAAATCTGAGGATTCAGATGTTTATGGCAGAAGCTTGATTTTGTGTTCACTGAACAACTTTTGTGTTGATCTGACCATAGAGCATGATTCCAGTAAAAGTTCCAATAGCTTCAGGCAAACTTCAGATGCTTACGGTTGTTGTTAGATGACAAGAAAGACTTTTTGTGGCAAGCCTTGCAAATAATCGGTTGGCATGGAGGTAGCGTCTCATGGTAGTGTTGGATATACTGAGCCTGGTGAATCCTGTTATAGAGTTTTGGGAAAAATCAACATGTCTAAACTTCAGTCCTTATCCAGGAAAGTTGGGGATTGGGGGGAGCATTTGGTGTACATGCAGTGGCCACATTATTAGGTACACCTTGCTAGTACAGGGTTGGACCACCCCTTTGCCTTCAGAACTGACATCATAGATTGTGTCATAGACTCAGCAAGGTGCTGGAAACATTCCTAATTTTTTCTTTTTTTTTATTAGCATAGTTGCTGCAGATTCATCACATACAGGATGAAAATCTTCGTGTTCCAGCACATTCCACAGGTGCTTCATTTTATTGGGCTCTGGTGATTGTGGAGGCCATTTGAGTGCAGTGAACTCCAGAAACCAGTTTAGGAGTCAAGATTATTGTTTTCTTTGTCTCTTAAATACACTGCTCATAATAATTTGGGGATATTTTAAAATGAATATGAAGCAATTAATAATAAGAAGCATTTGATTTGAAGAGCATCAGAAAAGCAAATGAAAAGTAAAAAAATGTTGTCTGATTATATAAATTATGTGCAAACTCAATTATTGCGATTGACTATCATGTGACATTCATGGGTTGAACAGAAACATGAGAGTGCCACACACTGACTGTTCAGGAGGGTGTATGGTCACCCAAGACTGTCAAAACACACTGACAGTGATGGGGCATGGACAGGATTAGATTGTCCAGCAGTCCTTATGTGATCCTCTTCATATGAATTTTGAAATTTCCCCTAATTTTTGTGAGCAGTGTACTAATAACGATTGTGAAGAATGACTGGTATTTTGACTTATCTGTAAGCAGTAGGGGGCTTTTTTAATGTAAGCATTGTTTATATGTAAAGTTCTTCACTCCTGAAATAAATAGAAAGATGGTTCACACACATTTCTTTCTATATATCTAAACAGAAGCATATATATAAATCTTGTGCTTAGTAGAATGACGGAAACTGCTTCTGTTTGGAGAAATTCCCTGCAGAACAAGTTTCATTGGCTTATAGGGGCTCGACTCCTGTCTTCCCCGAGTATGCGTCACAACTTGCAAATCAGTGAGGGAAGTGAAAATTGAACGCTTTGTCAATACTGTGGAGGAAGGGTGCCTGTGCCTTGGAGATTGTAGGTGGTCCCTGCTTGTGTAAATATTGGAAGTGCTGAGACACAGTGTGTCAAAACACGCAGAGCTTCAAGTACCAAACTAATGAATGGGGCCACATGTGAAGCGCTATTGCAGTTTGTTTAAGCAAATGAGCCCTGCTGACAGACATTTGCCTTAATGTGCAGGCTGAGACAGCTCTAGCTCAGGGCACACACACTCACTCCCTCACTCTAACTCTGTAAACACTTCTGCACACCTCCCGTCTCCTGTTCAAGCTTGTATTTCATGGTAGAACCTCAGGACCTGGTGACTGACCGGCATTGGCTCCCTGGAGCTTTTCTTATTAGTGATGAGCCAACTATACTGAGAAACAGATATTCAGGGTGTGGAAAAGGAAGGAGTGAATTAATGCAAGCCCACTAAGTGCTTTTAGTGCCAGTCCTGACTCATCACTACATGTTTAACAAGCAAGTTCAGTCCGTCATGGGAAAATCTACTGTTTATTTAGCATTCTTTGAGCTACCTAATTCCTCTGTCTTGTGCTCATCATTCTCCTGGAACCACATTTACAGACTTAGAACTTCTTATGTGTGGCAAGTTGATAGAGAGAGCCACATGCTGGAATTGGCAGTGTCTAAAGGCCTGGTTCAAACTCAGGTGGGGCTTGCAACGTTAAGGCCAGGTGGTGAATTTATGAAAACCACAGCCGCTGGGGGTACACACCTAGTGCCGGTCCCAAGCCCAGATGAAATCCTATGTCAGATCTTAAGTGTGAATGGACCCACTCTGGTGACCCCTAAGGGGAGTAGCACAACGAGGAATTTGTGGCACGTTGGTAAAGTTTAAGAATGCTTGTACTTGTGCAAACAAAATAAAAAATGGCATTAATGATATGGCAGTTGTTTTATAATAATAATAATAATAGCTCAAATAACTTAAGTGTACTCTGTAGGTGTAATGTTGTCTCCCTGTTGGTGAAAATGCTTTTTTAAAGAGAAATAGTTGAAGTAAACTTTTATCAGCTTCTTCTTGTTTATGGCATTGATCTGTTAAGCGACCTGTTAGTAACTGGCACTCCTGCAAGAATAAATAATGTGGTTCAACATGACTTGTGAAGACGCCACACCCAGATCACACCAAAGTCAAAACAATGCCATTGATCACCCGACGCATTACCTCTTTTGTCCAGAAGTGATGATGATTCCTTAGAAACTGAAAATATTATGCCTTATCATTTTCCAAAAGGATGAAAGGCACTTAGGCAGTCAATGTAGGACTGTACTAAGGTATTGTGTGCTTTGCCAGGCAAGGGATTACTAATGTAAAAGAGCAGAGGGAGGTGTCAGGACAGGTGTCTCCTAGCATTGAGTTGCTCTGCTGGCAGAAATCCAGGCCCACTCACGCATCCACGGCACCCCTCCCTTCCTCTTCGTGTCAGTGCATAATACCTGCAGGCTGTCTGACAATAGCAGCATCACTGGCAAACCAGGAGAACACCTCAAAAGCAAACACAGCCACCGGTCAGTCACAAAAGCAAACCTGGGACTGCTGCACCTTTGTGCCTCAGTGTGTCTAAATGTGAGCACAAAGAGCTGCAGTCCTGCACAGCAGGTGTCACATTAAAGTGCTGCTTTGATCTATTGTGTTCTTCTGTTGCTTTACTGAGCCATGTTTGTTTTCTCCCTGTCCGTTCCCAATCACGGGCGACACAACGTTGTTTTTTTGATCTGACAGGAAGGTGCTGTTCCCAGCTTTGTTACTAAGCGTATTTGTAAGGAGTGATGCAAACATACCCTATCCTTTTCTTTTGTTCGAGTTAAATGTTGTGCCTACCAATGCGTGTTTTTGCTCAAATGACATGTTTATCCTAGATGATGTAATAATTTAAGTCATATAAATTATGTCATTTACTCTGCTGCAACTCGATGCATGAATTCTTACTTCTGAATGTCATTTCATCTAGTCTTTTATTGTGTAGCATGAGTCTGTACTTGTGGCCAGAAGGTGTCAGTATACTCCAGAGAAAAACAATTATGGGCCCAGTGGATTGCTGAATATATGAATAATCAAAGTTCATTAATGGCAATACAATTTTCATGCAATATTGCACAGCTATATCTGTGACATTAATAATGTACATAAAAAGATTCCATGCCATATGACATTGCCTTCCAGTCTACTTTGATTATAAAAACTATACCCATGTTAATCTCGTGCACTGCTTCTAATGTGAACCCACGCTGTTTTTTTCTTCAGTTGCCTAACATTCATGGCAATATATACAACCATGTTCTTCCATTTATTCAGGGACTTCTTAAAAAGCCTGTTGAGAACTGGGACCTTCAACATTAGAACAAGTGATTGTGAAGGAGTATTTTATCTCCTTATATTGTCATCTATTCCTCTGTCTCATCGTTTGACATTGTGCTGTTTAACTGGATTTTAGAGAGATGATAGATTGTTACACGAGGAAAGAACATGTTGATAATTGTCATGTTGTAGATCTTGCAGCGCCAGGGAGCTGAGCATCTCTCTACAGCTTTGTTTGCAGGAGCGAGTTGGAGGCGCTAAAGCCGGCAATAATGACAAGGCAAACAGAATTATTGACTGAGATACAAAAGGAGCTTTAAGAGTGTCTTAACCAACTGTGAATGAAGCACCTACTCCCATCTCTGTGGGAGGTACACAGCAACAACTCATAACCTGTGAACCTTTTAACCCTGTGCAGTAGAGACAGATCCAATTTGCTTCCAGACAGGCAAAGCATAATAGTGGTGGCATCCTTTAGTGTCCCCCGCTCCCTAGATCCATTGGGAACTTCATTTGAATATGTTAACATAACAACTGTTTGGCCTTTATTTGTGACCCACTTTTGACCATGGTCTGTTCCTGTTGTGTTCTTCTAATCATGTGTCCACTTATGCTATAATGGAGAAGGACAGGAGGAGATGTGAGTTGCATATGCTGATTACATTGTGGCTCCATGCCTAAGTACCCCCGTTTTCTGGAGCGCTGAGGTGTCAAAACCGCTCCCCTGTTCTTTTCTGTCAGCTTCACTGATCATGTGTAGCTTTAATACCCTTGTACGTTATTAACACTTGGCAGATAGGGGGTGCTATCTACCAACACATCTGCGTGCATTTACCCTCTGCTTGTGTCCCTTTAGAGAATGGAAATGACTGCTTGTTTACACACAGTGAGGGCGTTTCAAACATTTGCTTGATGGTGAGTACATGCCATTTTTACAAATAAGGTCCATCTCTTCTAGCACAAACTTTGCATAGCTGTTCAAACTTTTGTCTAGGTGCTAGCAATCAGGAATACAAATGCAGGCAAAGATGCCTTTATTGTGTTAGTCTGATTTTGGCCCACTTAGTGTCCCCAAGCTTTAATTGAAATGCTTTGTTTAAGTGGATTGTCCATTGTTTTCTTTTCTGGAGAGATTTAGCATTTCTAAGTGTTGGAAAAGATTATGAAGATGTGTGTTCAGAAAGTGAAGGTGAGCACACACTTCAAGCTCTTGAAAACTAATGGAGTCCTTAAAAAAACAGTCTCCCGGGAGACTAAGTAGTAGTCCCACAAGCAAATGAGAACCAACAACACCCTGTCAACACACAAGGATGTGCAAGTGTGCTCAACTAGACCTGTGCAAGCTCTTGAGACCTAATTTCTCCCCCCCTGTTTGTTCTGGCGTTAGGCTTTTGAGAATTCTGAGAAAATTATATCAAACGAAGAATGACAAATTGTTACAGCGCTCATTTGTAATAGCCCAGGTGTCACCGGTAGCAGCTGTTGTTGAACAGTGGCACTCATGAAAAGTATTTTTCTGCTGTCAATCATTGTTTTCAGTCATGCTGTAAGAAAGAAAATACCAACTTTATAGGCCCTGTTTATCATAAGCTGTAAGTACTGCTCTCGTATCGACCTTAATTGATTATTAAAATGACTGGTTCAATATATATCTGTTTGTTGCAAGCTTCATATGGAGGGTCTGTTTGCGTTTGTACAACCTGCCAGTAGAAGTATGGTTATTACCTCTGAGGTAAGACTGAAGCTCAGGGATTCCCCTCTCACACATGCTGTCACTTGAACAAATGAGCTCTGCTTTCTGTTGGCCTTAGGAACATTGTGTGCACACCCAAACACCCAGTACACACAGACAAACACAGGCAGAAGCTATGAGAGTAATCTGAAGTGTAAACAAGGGAGGGGTACACAGAATTTAGAGTGCTGCATTGACTTGGCGAAATGGCTTATTAGGAGGGCTGAAGCTAAAGCATGCCCCCTTCATTATTTACAATTGTATACTTGAATTCTTAGATTGTTAGGCTATGATGTCTTAATTCTTAGATTATTAACATTGATTAATTAGTCATGGTACTGTTCACATTTTTTTTCACAGCATGAACAAACTCTTATTTCTAATATTTATTTGGTTTGTGTGTTTATATACATGTGTGGATGAAAATAATTATGATAATGTGTAGTTATAGGCTTAATTTCTCATGGTTTAATTGTGAGTTTAAGACAGTTAAACATACATCTTTTGTTTGACCCATTTGAGCACTAACAGATCATATTAGACACCCACAGGAGTTGGAGAAAATAATATCTGATAATATAGAGGGGTTGGACAGAATCATTGCAATCCATACATTTGAAAGGTTTTCATATGGAAGCCTATCTGCAATTCAAACTTGAAATTCATACCATTTTTGACTTTCTGTCTGTAATTTTGCATGAATTGTCCATGTATATGGACCAATGAAAGCATGGCAAAGGGAAAAAAATCATGAGAAGGATACAATAACAAAATGTTAACTGTTGGCAATACATTTTAACAATAAGAATGATTGTGTTGAATGCTTAAGAGCTTTTGTTGTCTTTGGCTTTGACCTGTTGTGAACACAATTCAATTTCACTGCAGTAATGTGTGACATTAGTCTACTGTCACTATGGTGTCTGTCACCACCTATACTGTTTATTCATACAATTATTGTGCAACTTTAAAGTGGTTGCCTCTTGCCTCTTAATGTATTTAACAACGTATTTAAGAAGACAATTCTGCTGTCCGTTCTCACTCTTTGGTCATTTTTGATAGCTGCTTCAATCTCTATTTGGTCAATAAAAGTTAGTAAAAGCAGTAAGTCACCTAATCCAGCTTTGATCACACTCTGCCCCCCTTTTTGTGGCAGTTGGCTGTTGGATGTGGATGTGCCACTATGGTGGCACAGTGGTCAAGATGCTGGTTAACTCATCTCCACCAAGCTGCCACTGTTGGGTGTTGAGCAAGATTGTATCAGGTGGAACTTGATCTGGATAAGAGTGTGTGCTAAATGCCTACAATACTTTGCAGTCCACAATGAGAAGCTTTGTGCTTCAGTATATTTTGTTAGGAGACATAATTTTGAATGAAACAGCAAACCTTGATCTTTATACATGAGGTAAAAAGCAGTATCTTAGCCACAGACTTTTAACATTTACATAATTTAGCAGACACCCTTATCCAGAGCAAATTACAACTGATACAGTCTTACAGTTGAAGCAATGGTGGGTTAAGGGCCTTACTTAAGGACCCAACTGTGGCAGCTTGGCAAAGGTAGGATTTGAACCCAGGACCATTAGGTCCAGAGTCCAGTGCCTTAACCACTAGGCTACCACAGTAACGATTGTTGACTCCTGTCCACTGATGAAAGTGTCTATAAGGGGCAGAACATCAGAAATGGACAATGAACCAGTGGAAGAAAGTGACCTGAGTAATCACATCTTTTATGCCATCTGGATATCTGCATGTGTGTGTGCATTACTTACCAGGAAAAAGAGATGGCACCACCAAAGCAAGCCACCAGAGGCTGTCTGATGCTCTGAGCAATGCTCTTCTAGGAAACCTTGAGTCCTGACTCTCAAATGAATGTTATTTTGACAAGTACCACCTCCCTTAACATTGTTGCAGACCAAATACAGCCCTTCAATATAACACTAATGTTTTATCAGGATAATGCACCCTCCAACAATACTCTATGGTTTAAAGAACATAAAAAGTTTACAGTGTTGACTTGGCCTACCGATTTCCCCAGATCTCAGTTCAGCTGAGCATCTGTAGAAAGTGCAAAACAAGAATATCCTATCCACAAAGGTACTACATCGCAACTTGCATGAATAACTTGAATAATTTTCCTCTAACTTCTTTATGCCAGAAAATAAAGGACACTTTTAGAGTTGAACTGGTGGCATAAGGGAAACGTATACAATATTAAGCAAGTGGTTTCAGTGTTATGACTGACTGGTGTAATGTCTATTTTTCTTACAACCACTGGTATGTGACATTTTGACGCGTCCACTGTAAAGAGTAATCATCTTCTTGCTTGAAACTTTCTGAAACCTTGTGCAGGTTGTGTACTAAACCTTCATTAATTTTCTAATTTATGCATTGTACTTAATATAAAGTGATTGTTTACACATTTACGCAATCAGTATTATGGGATTGTGGTAGCCTAGCGGTTAAGGCACTGGACTGGGTCCTGGGTTCAAATCCCACCTCTGCCAAGCTGCCACAGTTGGGTCCTTAAGCAAGGACCTTAACCCACAATTGCTTGAATTGTAAGAACATATCAGTTGTAAGTTGCTCTGGATAAGGGTGTCTGCTAAATTCTGTAAATGTAAATGTTTTGTGGAGCTTTCTAGTGGTTCTCAGGCCAGTGCGCTGTTCTGAAACGCCATATTCAATGTTTCAGTTAATTGCCATGCACCAGACTTGCAGAACACAAAACTGTAGGTTACTGGGGCTTGTAAAGTTTTAGTCTGCTCTGCCCTCTTGCCAAATGTGGTGGGCTGCCCTATGGTAATTGGATGTTTAACTGCCCCAATGAGCTGGGCTGTTAAAAGAAAAGGTGAAAAGCTATGGGAGCTATAGTGTCTATTTGCAGGGCTTTATATGTTTCTGTCTGTTTTGTATGCAGCTATCTTATTTGTCATCAGCCAGACAGCAATCTCAGTTATCTTACAGTGGTCTGGAGCCAGGCACATACAATCCCAGTGGCAAAATCACTCCTTAAAACTGCCTCTTATCATGGTGCACTAGTACACACTGTGCAAATAGATGTCCGCTGTCCTCATTTCCTGAGTCTGTAATTTATACCAGAAGCTTGTGTGTGTCATTTGAGGATTTGTTTCTATTGTCTGGGCCGTGTCTGCCCATGATTGTTTATGCTTTAGGCAAATTGATAGCAAGTCTTTGGTGATTCATTATCTATGAGATTGGAGATTAGAGGCATAATTACATATGAACTTGCATACAAATTCACACGTACACACATGCAGTCTGAACATTAGTTATATTCTGACCAAACCTGATTCAATTTGAGTTCTAAATGTAATGTCTGTAGAAAGCTGTTTTGTATATTTATGTTATGCTGTTTATCCATCTTTTGCATTATCACCCAGGAATCCTCAGATTTTGCCACTCAGAGGTCCATGAGGGTATCCTGACTATTAATCGTAATTAAGAACAGAAACTGCTAGGGATGGGATCCAATTAGTGCTGCAGTTGGGATGGTTGGGGGGAAAACTCATAAGCTGTTCTGTCGAAGAATGCCTTTTCTGAATTAACTAACAACTTTCTCTAATTGGCTTCCTTTTTGGTGATGCCGCTAGCACTGAATTAAATTGTACAATTAAAATACTCGGGTATCCTTAAGATTTATTCTCATACAAATACACTAATTGATATGACCTCAACTGCTTTATGTCCTTTTATTGTGTTTACTTAACAGCCACACAATCACAAAACTAATGTGATTAAATGGCTAATAAGTGACATTACCAGAAACTGATGCAGGTATCATGCTGGAAGATATTCTCACATCTTGAGATTAATCACCATTATTGTAAATTCTTCAGATTGTCTGTGGTACACAGGTAATGCAGATAAAAGGTCTCCTACAGCTGAAACTAAGGTAGTACTGATTAAACAGGAGCTCTTCAACTGCTATAGGTATACCTACATATGTTTTAATAATTGTCATTCAGACCTTTTGGTTCTGTTTCCCCAGGTTTTCGCTTGCATATGTCATTTGGTGACTTTCACATAGATCACAGAGCACTGAAACTCCTAGAAGATTCCTATGGCTTATTGACACCTTAAAAACAAACAGCCAAACTAGTAATAATAAAATAATAAGCCAAGCATGATACAGAGATTGTCATCTCATACCTAAACTGTGACCCACCTGTTGCAACTCACTGACAGGTGTGAGAAAGTAGCCTCCAGTTTCATCCAAGACACTTGTCTTTACATAAGCTCAAAGGGATGATCTACAGATCAATTACAAAGACTTTCTGAGGCCTCAACTAACGGCCTGAAAGCTTGTGATTTTCTCCATGGCATTGATGGTAGATATCTGTTTCATGGGAAGTTTTTTTTCTAGACAGGTATTTTATAGTTATGTACCATCAGTCAAATGCTGTAATAATCAATTTAAACACCTGGTCAGTGTGGGGCGTGAGCAGATTTGTATTATGCCATTTTTATTAAATAAACATAATTGCTTAGATAATTCACTGTCAAAAAAAAAATACTTCACGTAATTTGAAAACTGCTTGCATGAAACCATGTACAAGGTTTCTGGAAGAAAGTACAGATTAATTAAAGCATATGGTAATTAGGCAGATCATCTGGCTCAGAGGCAAAAGCCAGCTGCAGGATACAGCAGTCTCTGAAGACCAAGGTTCAAACTCAGAGCTAGTCTTGCAACGTAATGTTCAAGTGGGGCAATTACAGGTCCCTGTCATGGACTGGTGTCTCATTTAGGAAGCACAATTTGTCTGTTCCTACCAACATGGTGACCGAGTTTGTCCCAGCTGTGTTGGGTTCAGGCATGTTTGGCTGTCTCTGAGGGAGAGGACGTCAGTGTGGGGGATCATCCTGTGAACCCTAAGATGGACCTCACCCCCATGACCCTGACACTGAAAAAAAAACTATGGTTAATGTGTTCCATTCATTCGTGCTTCTTTCTGGTGTCCTTAAACCTGAGTCATGCTTACAAAATAAACACTAATAATCTCTATACTCTAAATATCGAGGTTAGTGCAGACTGGATTGATTTTGTTACAAACAACTCTCTGTAAATAGAAGGCAGAATTCCCCGAATGCACACAACAGAACATGAGCCTTTTTTTATTGCAGTCAAGTCATGCCAGGAAAATTCAGTCATCCACTTTAAAATGTTTTTTAGGGTTTTTAAAAAATAATTATTGAATTTTGTCAAGTTAGGTCTGAATCCTTACCCCTACCTGCATTGTCTCCATCTCCTCTGTGCATGTATTTGTTTTTCTCATATTTAGGTTCCTTCATGCGACCAGTAACAAGGTAAACTTATTTATAAAAAAGTGCTAACGATGGTCTGTACAGATAGCCACCATTTAAGGATTGCGTAACGGTTCCCTGAAACAGGACGTTAAGTGAAATGGACATTAATCAGACATTACCATAGTCTGTTTAGGCTACCTTTAATGTGAATTTAAAGGGTGTTTTCACAAGACAACGATACGTAAATGTGTCACAGATAATTCTGCAAACACATGTGGAACGCCACCATCTACCCAGCATCAATAATGAAATTAAATTGGTTTCTGGTACAGTAATGTGTGTAACGTAGGATTACTGAATGGATGGATATAATTGCTCAAAAGCCTTGGCTAACAATGCAGCTTTACTCATACATGATTTACTTGTTGCTGCCTGACAAAACTTTATTATTTAAGATTGGTAAAAACATATTTTACTGTCGAGTGGGCAGTGCATTAATTTGTTGAGCCCCTGCTTATCCACTCTTTCTCTCACTTTAACACATTTATGGAGTGAGATTACAGGTATGTGCCATGTAATGACCGCATTATGTTTTTCTTATACTGTGGTATTTGGAAATGCACAATAATTATAGAATATACGATAATGTACTGTTATGACCTTGTCTAGGGGAAAGCCATTACACTTAAGTGGATGGTTAAAAAGCAATAGCTGATAGTCGTACACACAAACACGTATAACACATATCAAAAAAGTCTCTAAACCCATCAACCAAGTTACAAAAGTCTATAGTCCAAATGTGAGAAACAAGTGAGCACATGGTTCAGGACTGGTAAGGATTGATGAACCCAAGCGAATGGGTCTTCAGCATTGATTGTTTTTTTTTTGTGGTGACCAGCTGTCTACCCCTAAAACAGAGTTAAATGCCAGATATTTAAGATTATTGTTTTTATTAACTTTATTATTAAAATTGGCTTATCTGGCTTATTTAACGTCGCGATTGGCACTAATGGCCATTTCGGCGACACACACAAGGTTATATCCATACACTGATCTCAAGACTAGTCACCTATATACACACTCAGTCAATGGCAATTTTAGATTAATCAATTAACCTAACATGCATGTCTTTAGACTGTGGGAGGAAACCAGAGTACCCAGCATAAACCCATTCAAATATGGTGAGGACATGCAGACCACACAGAAAGGACTCGGGCTGCTCCACCCTGGGATTGAA
>JAUZSV010390908.1:0-11169 GCA_034780495.1 Parotocinclus cesarpintoi | reverse complement strand
GGACTGGCCTTTGGACCAGAAGGTCCAGAGTTTAAATCCCAACTCTGACAAACTTTCACAGGTGGGCCCTTGAGCAAGGTCCTTAACCCACAATTGCTTGGATTGTAAGATTGTATAAGTTTGTAAGTCGCTCTGGATAAGGGCGTCTGCTAAATGCTGGAAATGTAAATGTAAATCATTTGTAAAAGTATCCATCCCAAACGAAAAAAATCCCCCACACACCATTATCGTCCTTTTACAACCGTTATTTGACTAAACAGATTTTATCTTATGTTTTACCAGAGGAACTATTATCCATGGTAGTCTTGCTCTTAAGCATACTGTCCTGATAAAATAGAGATTAGGATAAAAAAACTATAATCGGTCTTATCACACATTCGGGAGCAAAAGCAGATGAAAAAAGGGTTATTAAAATCTGCACTGAAAAACGTAAAATGCTGAGGCGACAAAGAGCAGAAACGCAGCAATAAGCCTGGATTAAGTATAAAAGAGTCTAAACAGAAATAAGTAGTGGGCAGAGGTGCTAAAAATAGCATCCAGGCTTGAAAATCCGTCTGGAGCAGCAAGTCAAGTGAAGTCAGCAGAATGCGAGCCCGAAATGTCTGTTGCCAACTCAAACACATTAACACCCTCTGGATCAGCCTATTAAAACACAGAGGTGAAAGCACAAAGATGATAAATATCCAGACCTGCTATCAAATATCGAATGACTCCAAAATTGGACCGGATAAATATTTCAGGAGTGATCTTGGAAGGAAATCGAATCCGTCGCTCTGCACCCACCTTCCTGACTCCGTGTAGCTGCCAAGGTCTATTCAAACCGTTTATGGCCATTGATTTGGACCTACAGAAAACCTCGCAAGAAAAAGGGTTCACAGAGGGTTCAGTGGACTGATCATTTACTGCAAAAATAATGCTTTTGTTATGCTCTGGTTTTTGCACCTCATAACTCCTTATCCTTGGAAGGAACACAACAATGCTTGAAACTGAGAGTTTAAGCCTTTATTATAATGACTTTTAAGCACTAAACTTGTCAGGCTAGGATTTCACATGCATCGTGAGATACTAAGTGTGAATTTTAATCACTCTACCACTAAAACAGAGCAGATGGGCTATATTTTATGGGTGCTCATCTTAACACGTGACCTGCCATCCCAAATAACCCAACACATTTATAATTGCACTGATTACTATTCATTATACTAACCAGTCAAAGTGACCCTAATTTGTCATCTTCCACAGACGGGTGTATTCGTTCAGGGCAAATAAGCTCACCGAAAAAACAAGTTACTCACCTGTTTCTGAAACACACAAGGGCATATAGCACGAGCTGCGATTCGATTTGGCGTGGACTGGACCAGTTTTTCAGTTTGGCCACCTTTTGTGACATTTTACTTAATGTTCCAGGTAGTCTCACAGATTTCAAGAGGATTCACACCTTGGAATTTGGCAGGCCAGTCCAGATTTGTGACTGCTCCTGAATGGTGCCAATCGGTCACCAGTTTTTATGGCCACTGGGAAAGAAGCAACTTTGTGAGCAGAAGTGAGGAAAAGCCTTGTGTGCTACTCTGCTCTGTATGTTCATGGTATGTACTTCCCTGTGGAATGTACATGCAGAAATGTGAATTGAAGGAAAAGGACTTTTACTCACAAGCCATGATACATGTCAGTAGTCCCAGTCCGTCAGCTTTGTCCTCCGGCCAAAAATTCTGCTGAGAATTTCCTGTAGAGTGGGACAGGTCCACTTCTACCTCGTTTAAATTCTTCATTCACGTTTCAATTAGCTCTTATTTTCGTTTTCAAAATGCTCCACATATTCACTCCAGAGGAAAGGTTAGGACTTTTTCCATAGCCATACCTTTGTAATGTTTGCAGCATGTGCTTTTGCATTGTCGTGTTGAGAAACGCATGGCCATCCCTGTAAAAGATGTCACCTTGAAAGCAGCTTATGTTGCTCATAGCCCCGTACCCTGACAGACCCTCGTTTTTGGATTTGGTACTAATAACAGTCTGGAAGGTCCTCAGCTCTTATTAGCTCTCATCCAAAGGAAGATTTGGGTTATTTTGTCTACATGTGACAGCACTGTGGTGCAGTGATTAGGACCGTCACCTCACAGCTCTGAGATTCCCAGTTCAATCCCCATCCTGGGCTCTGTATGTGTCGGCGTTCTCCGGATACTCCCGTTTCTTCCCACATTCCAAACACATAAGCGTTTCCAAAGTGCTCTGAGTGTGTAACCATTGATGGTGTGGCACCCTATCTAGGAAAGTACCTGCCTTGTGCCCTGTGAAACCCACTAGACACGTGTACACCAGCGACCCTGGGAACTAGGGAACTAGGAACACACAGATAAGAAAAGATTGCTTGAACCCAGTTCCTTTTAAGTTGGCTTAATGACTGTTTTCACTAACTTTTCCCTTTCCACTGTTACCTCTGGTTTACTCCATTATGTTCTAGGTTCTGCTTTATGTAAATCAGCTTCGCAACAACATAGATCATAAAAGTGATAGAAAGTAATGTAAAAATGTTCCCCTTTTAAATTTATGGCCCGTTCTGCTCTGATTTATGATAAATAATAGGAGTCTCAGATTAGTAATGGCTTCTGTATGAGCATAGAGAAAACAACGAGAGGCAAAACCGTGTCACTACTGACCATTCATCACTCTGATAGTGTATTGATTACATACAACCAACAATGCATTCAAATCTGCTCTGTGTGAACGCTCTGAAGCTGCATTATGCAGAGTTTAAGATCTGAAAAAAACTTTCCCCCCCAATAGTATATTTATAAGATCAAATTTAAAAAGCTGAGAAAACACAAATCATTTTTTAAAAATGTGTTAATGTTATATCTTAATATAATGTTGCATCTTAATAAACATTCATTCCTGCATTTCAGTGTGAAATACATCCCAAAAAAGTTGGAACCGTAAAGCATTTACCACTTTGTAATGTTGCCATTCCTTCTCGCAACACTTAACACTTTTGTTATTGTTTTGTTATTTTGTCCCATTCTGCCTGCAAACACATCTTACGATGTGCAACAGTACGTGGTCGGCGTTGTCGCGTTCTCCGTTTTCAAAATGCTCCACAAATTCACTCTAGAGGAAAGGTTAGGACTTTTTTCCATAGCCATACCTTTGTAATGTTTGCAGCATGTGCTTTTGCATTGTCGTGTTGAGAAACGCATGGACATCCCTGTAACAGATGTCACCTTGAAAGCAGCTTATGTTGCTCTAAAATCTCAGTCTACTTCTCAAGGACATTGACATAGCCCCATACCCTGACATAGATTCGTTGCTAATAACAGTCGAGAAGGTCCTTTTTTTTTAAGCACACGGTTTCCAATTCTTCCAAAAAAAGATCCTGAATAAAGATCCTTGAATACTGATTAATCTGGTCACAAGATGTTTCCACTGTGTGATGGTCCATCCCAGAAGCCTCTGAGCCCAAAGCTCCTACTGGACATGGTTATTATAAGGCTACATTTCTTTCACAGAAATTGTGATCTTCCACGACCTGGACAGATTTTAATGCTGGCAAGTTTAGACATACCCATCATTTAAATTGTATTTCTGAACGCAACTCCATACTGTAGAGCTTGACAAAAATTTGCCAAAGAAATCACTTGCCCACTTGGTTCTATCAGTTATTAATTAGTAACGGTTCTTGATGCAGTGACGGCACCACAGGTTTTAGGTTCGCGTCCCTGCCCTTTACAGTCTGAAATTTCTCCAGGTTTCTTAAATAGTACAATAATATTATGGACTGTAGAGCAAGACATATGTCAACCCGTTTCAGTCTTTATTTGAGTCTTTGATCATTTTTTAAAGATTTTAATATTTTCCCACGCATTTTTTTTGACAAACGGGTGATGCTCTAGCCATTTTGTTTCTTAAATCATAATTATACTTTCCTCTTGGCATCTTAGTTTGGAATGTGTTGCAGGCCTGAAATGCAATGAAATGAAATGAAGTTTACCAGACAAACCATTAAATATTTTGGATTCAAACTCTGAAATGAAACAGAATCACGTAGGTGTATGGAACTCTGGGTTTACTTTATTTGTGGTTTTTCCATACCAACCCAACCTAATGTGTAGTTTAAGTAAAGAATAACTTCTGTTTGCTAAACTTTTTACAAAAAGTAGGGGATATTTCATTATTGGATATTTCATTTTTGATTTTTGGAAGCAGTAAATAGTTCATGATACCATATCATTAAGCAAACTCTGTCTTCTGTCTATTCAGAGGACAGAACTTTTGTTTAATGATTAAATATTAAAACACTTGCACTCTGGTGTCGGTGTTCTCCACAACCTGGACATGCTGGCAATTTTAGACATACCCATCGTTAGCAGGTGCAAATAAATCAACATCACCATGCAATCTATATAAGCTTTCTGTTGTCAGTAGAATCTGGTCAGTGACTTTCATGTGGACCCTACAGGCACCACCACTGCCTAGATGCTATTGCTGGCCACTTGAACCTTTAGTTGTTTGGTCTGTACCTATGTAAGTCAATTGTGTATGAGGGCATCTGCCAACCCAGCTAAAGAAAAAAGCAAATGCCAGCGGGAGATCTGTTTTGGAGTTCCAGACTGGTCCATGCTGGTTAAGATGGGTGAAGTCCTACTAGTTCAGCTTGTTCTGGATTAAAAACACAACATATACTGGATTTTGCTGTTAACTTTACCCATACAGTGTAGAATTGAATTTATTGATAGACAATACACTTACCATAAACATGTTGTTTGATAAAAGCAAGAGATAAAGAAGTAAATACCAGTCGCCTTTGCTCTAAGCTCTAAGATAACGCAGGCTAAAAACGGTGTGCGTTAAGATTTCTCAAATTAAAACAGCAACTTTAACCTGTTTATCGTTGTATGCAGTCATACGTTGATTCACATCTATCGCAGTTCCAGCAGAAGTTGTGAAGGTTTCATGTCTCTAATCTCACATCTCATAAAATCGCACGAGTAAACGCGTACAAAAAAAGACAGACTGATGGTTTAAATCTTACCCCTTTAGGCGGAGAAAAGTGGAATAGGAGCGGGAGCGGCTGGATAAAAAAACTTGAGCGGGGTTGTGGTTCCTCCAGACGCGCGTCTCTCAGCCACAGACCAGCAGCTACTGAAGAGCGGTTCGTGAGAGATTCGTTTACTTATAAACGATTCGGCTAAACGATTCACTTAAAGAACCGATTCCCAACCAGGAACGAATCCGAGGATTTACAGCGCACAATTACAAATCCGTTTCTTCCTTTATATTTGGGGTAATGCAAATATGACTTTGAAAATGCTATGACTCTATATGCATTTCATTGTTATACATAATTTTGTGTAAATGTAAAAACCAAACCTGTTTTTTTAAAGTGTAGGGGGCATGTCTCACCCTAACACTCCAGTTTAGGTCTGTGCTCTGTCCTGGCTAGCTTTCCTCAGATATGGAACTATGGTGCCTAAGCCCAGCCATAAGCCACCTCTGTTGGGATGCGATAGTTCATTAGACCGCTGCACCACCTGAGCACCTATTGTTGATTTCTATTAAAGAGAGTGAAATATTAAAATATCCTATTTCCTATACTGCTAACCCTGTTTAGATTTGGGAAGGAGTCTGAAGCCTATGCCAGAATTAGGCACAGGCAATGCCAGCTCATCACATGATCCTGTAACTGATTCACCCAACCATCAAGTTCCACGTCCGGTGTGGGGTTCAAACTGTAATTGCTGTTCCCTAAAGCTGACTCTATCCCCAGCCACAGCAACACAGAACAAAACAGGCTAACATTACTATTACTGTGAAGGTACAGACGTTTCTGGACTACAATGTCCAGGCCTAAAGTCCAAGCACTCCCACGCTGCCACTACTGGGCACGGCCCACAATTGTTTGGACTCAACCATGTAATCAGTTGTAAATTGCTTTGGAAAAGTCGGATTCACTCTTACAGCACCGGGGGATCTAGACATGGGCAATTATGCCTGTGTGGCACCTGACCAAGCTGGAAAGCTCAATGGTGATGGTTGACATTCTCCACTATGTTCCAACACCTTCTCTGGGGTAGGACCTCTGCAAATCACAAGGGCAAGCATTCATCCACCTGTCATCTTTTGCCCGCTCCTCCTACAGATGAGAAAGGTTGCTGTGGCAGTGGTAAGATGTACAATGAACATCATATTCCCTCTATTGGCGTGTCTGTGCCACACTTGGCCAGGCAGGAGGCACCACTGAGAATTGAACTCATGTCTCCGTGTTATGGGGTTAGCATTTCTAGTACTGTGGTACCCGAGCACCTGTTGAATTTATTTCTAATTACGACAAAACATCTCAGATGCACTACAGATGGTGCAGATAAAGATTAATTTAAAGAGCTCCGGTGTTTCCTTTAATGCTGTACATACATAAGCTTCAAACTCAATTGTGCAGGCGTGTTGGATGAAAATGCCTCATTAACTCATATTCTGATTAATGTCGCCACACATTTCCACTCAACCGGTGCCCTTTTGTCTCTACCAAGATGCCAATCCAGTCTCAGCAGTCTAGCAATGCAGATCCCAAGGCGAGGGCATGTGGCCGTTTGGCCATCTGTGCCACCTGCTGCCACTCTATCCACATTTAGCCAGTCTTCAGCTGTGTCACACATGGAAGGCACATTTCCATAAGGTCAGAGTGCATGAGTGATGCATTCACAGTCTGCCTGTCAAACTCAAACTTCCACAATTAGAGGTTCATAGCTGTCCGCTGGGGAACGTAATAGGGATCACAACGGCAGCTCATTTCCAGCCGGGCAGCGTAGAGTAAGTGCATATAGGATGTGGAATGAAGATAGAGAGAGAAGCAGATAGCAGGTGGCTGGTCGAATCAATAACTTTAATAATGAGATCCATGGGATGCCATTATGGTCCTTCCCTCAAGTGCTACATGCCTCTTGTTCCATAACGAACAGCATCTTCTTCACCCACCGCTCACAAAGCCTCATTAACCTTTCGAGGTCTTTAAAAGATGTGCATTTGGCCTAAGATTTACTGTGAGGTTGTTTCTCTTTCAGTGAGAGAGACAGTGCAGTTCAACCAATTGTAGGAGATCAAACAATATTTGGTGTCTTATTGTTCCATGTTTCATTTTCTACATGAAAATGCACATGTTTTATGGTGATGTCGGAAGGGTAGGATTTAAATAAATGGAGCTTGTGTAGGTAAAAATAAGATGCAGACTACAGATAAGACAGGATGTCTGATGTTTAAAGACAGCTAGACAGCCATTCGGACTGCCAGGGGAAATTCATTTAAACATGCAAACTGTCCTTCACAAACCAAATTTTTGTGCCAAGTAAGGTCAAAGTCAAAGACAGATTTATTTCTAGAGTGCTTTTTACAGTCTAGCATTGTCTCAAAGCAGATTTAGAATTTTCTAATTTCTAATCGCCTAGGGCGACGGTGGCAAAGAAAAAATCCCAAACTCCACCAAGACTCAAAAAGGGACCCTTCCTCCTTGAGAGGTTATATATAAGAATTAAACTTATTTATACTTAATGAATAACTATAGTCATTGCTTAAATATACGGAAGCTAAATTAATAATAAGAAAAGGTAATCATTAAAATAAAATCCATGTGGACTAATAAATAGGAGATAATATAATACATAAAAAGTATAACAAATAATATAAAGCTATAGCTTCAACTATAGATTAAATGAATATAACAGAATGAAATATTGTAGAAAACATTCAGATCTGCATTAGAATTTTTTCATAAAAACTATCAATAAGATAACTCCATGTTGAATACATTGAGCAAGAATTGATATGTTAGTGTTTCCTTTTTGTAGATTCAGTAACTAATAAATGCAAAAACAGAGCCTGTAAGTGTGCTTCTGCCTTTTTAGGCATCTAGTTATTTTTGTGGGATTTTGTGCCACATCTTGTACCTCCAAACAACTTGTCACCTTAAATGGACCCGAGAAAGAGAGAGAGAGAGAGAGAGAGAGAGAGAGAGTTCCCACTGTATGAAACCCATAACATCAATGAAATACACTGATGCAAAATCTGAGCATGCTGTTTTACCTTCGCTTATCCTGGTCAGGTTTACAGGGCAGGGTCTGGACCCGAAGCCTGAAGGGGGGGTGTACTCTGTACAGGGCACGAGTCTGTAAATGCCACTAGACCTTCCGGTTGTAAGTCCCACTAATACTTTTTGACTTTTGGTAGCACCTTTGGTATCCCCCTACCGAATTTCTCTTAAGCTATTGTACTGTTGGTTGCCCTGAAACATCAAAATTATATTTCTGCCCTTGGAGGTGGTCAGAAGGGAAATGCGGCTCAGTAGGTTGGATATTAGGCCAGAAGGTTAATTGATCAAGTCCCAGTTGTGCCAGTTCTGCATTTTGGATAACCCTCAGGAGTTTGGATAATGTCAAATGATTCTACAAGTCACTCGGGATGATGCTGTGAACATAAACGTACCACTTATCCACCTGTTACAGTAATCCATATGCTGTTAAGAAGTTCATATGTTTCCTGACTTTGACTTTTCATTTCTGAGAAAGCCATCCAGGCAGAATCATAGACAGAGCAACAGCTGTTTACCTTCTCGTGCAATTTCCTGTGCAGACCCATGCAGAAACCGAGAGCGAGCATTAACGCTACGTATCAGCACCTCTTTGTTTTAATCATGCAGACCCACACGAAACAGCAACCTTGGACTGTATTTAATAGGCCATTAGGCAGCCTGGTTTGGGTTTGTTTATTCCACAGTGGCTGGGTTGCATCCTGAATTTGTGACTTTGCATAATAAGTATTGTTATGCTTTTCTTTTAGATGACTGGTTTCAGACAAATTTCACAGCAATTCCAGGATTTTTTTCTGCACAGCTGTGGGATATCAGCGTGTGGATTAAGCTATATCAGTATTCCCTCTTACAAAGACCATATAAGGCTCTTGTGGGTTTTTAACTTTTCGAGGTGATCCAGCTCATCCACCAGAGTCATTTCTCCTACAGTGCTGTTTCAGAGCTGTTGGAAGTACATCCAACTGGCTTTACAATTACAGACCACGTGTTATCTCTACCAGTCCAGGCCTGCCTTACACATAAAAACGAACCCTGGAGACAGTACCTAAATCATCACATGAGGTAATCTTGCAGCCTCTACACACTAATGTTTTTAATTACAGCAAATCCCAAGAGCATTACAAAGTCCATAAGTCAATAGTGTTATTAAGAGGGTTTAGCTGTGTTATTCCTTGATTGCTGGAGCACATGAAAGTGTTTTTTTTCCCTCTCCTGCTCAAGGCTAACAGGTAACGCATTGATCAACATGTGATGGGAAGTCATCACTCGCTCTATAATGGGCCTGGCTTTATTGTGCCTGAGGGAGCTAAAAACATTATGAACATATTAAGGGTTAGGTCGATCTAGTTAACGTCAGTGCACTCGGTAATCAGCAGGGTTGCATTGAATATGCATGATGTATAAGAATGTGTAAATGAAACCTACAGTGCCTATAGAAAATCAGCAAACCTCTTTAACATATCATCAAACTCATCGAATCCCCTTAAACGCAATGTCCATTCAGCTTTACGTACACATTTTTACCTATATTCATGTAATGAGAAACAAGGCAATGAAACTAAAGTAATAATGTTGGTAAGTGATCAGTCCAATGATCCTATTCTTTGTTGACCCACATCTTTAATTTTATGCACCAGGTCTGATTGGATATGTCTCAACCAGCTCTGTGTCTAGAGTTCTGAAGTTTTTTTTGTTGCAGCATTGTTCGAATTTAGTCATATTTTGTGGTGATCAACCATGAACTGCTCTCTTCAAGTCCATACACAGATTTTCTATTTTTGATTTAGGTCAGGGCTCTGACAAGGACATTCACCTTCCAATTCTTACATCCTCCAATTCCATAGGACGTCCTGAAGCTGGTCAAACACAGACAACAGAGGTTGCACTTGGAACATCCCAAAGCATGCTGTGGATCGCTTTCAAGAGACTGAAACAGTACGAAGAAGGCTACAGCCACATCTGTCCGATAAACCAGATCTGTTACAACAGAAAGAGATGTTCGCTACTTGACCTTATTTGCAAGAAGGAGTAGGTGCAGCAATGCAAGAGTTGTGGGGACAGTTTCTTGCTGCCACTGGACGGCGGATTTGCACCCAGACCATACAAATTTGTCTCCATCATGTTTGGTTGCATGCTCGGCGACCAATGGTATGCATTTCCTTATCTGCTGGACTGGGGTGGACTAGTGGTTAAGGTACTGGACTATGGACCAGAAGGTCCAGGGTTTAAATCCCACCTCTGCCACAACTGAGCAAGACCCTTAACCCACAATTGCTTGGATTGTAAGACTGTAGTAATTGTAAGTCACTTCGGATAAGGGCGTCTGCTAAATGATGTAAATGTAAATGCTGAACACTGTAGAAGGTGGGCTGATGACCATCGTCAATAGACCTGTGATGAGTGGTCAACTGTCCTCGTCTCAGTTCAGTTTGCAGCCTGACAATCATCGTGTCCTGGTCTGGTGTGAACGAGGAACACAGAAGAAACCACATTTAACGAGAGAAATTGGCTCCTTTGTTGGTGGTGTTTGGTGAATCATGGTTTCACCTGGCAAATCGAAATCGATCACTGACTACCATCTGATACCAAGTTCCTGCATCCTATAGTGGTACCACATGCATGACCAGTTGGAAACGTTCTTGTCACCGATGATAGAACAATCATCTACCGTGCGCATCCCATCAACAACATGCTTTGGGAGGCAGGAATTGAACGCATGGACTGGCCTTCACGTTCTCCAGACCTAAATGAACATGCTTGGGATGTACTGGGAAAACGTCTGGCATGGCCAATGCTTCCAACAACACTTCTTGTACTGGAAGTTGCCCTGGAGCAAGAGTGGCAGAGGATCTCACCAGAACTGCTGAACAATCTGCACACAGCACATGCACACAGTCACATACTATGGGCCACTTTAGAGATCCCAGTTAACCTTTGAACTTCTGAACAAATCTGCACAGCACATGCACAAAGTCACACACTATGGGCCACTTTAGAGATCCCAGTTAACCTTTGGACTGTGGGAGGAAACCGGTGCACTCTGAGTAAACACACACGTTACTGGGAGGACATGCAGACTCCACATAGAAATGACCCAGGCT
>JAUZSV010390701.1:0-11170 GCA_034780495.1 Parotocinclus cesarpintoi | reverse complement strand
TGTTTTTTTGCATGTTTGTCACACTTAAGTGTTTCAGAACATCAAACCAGTTTAAATAGTAGTCAAAGACAACACAAGTAAACACAAAATGCAATTTGTAAATGAATGTGTTAATCTTTAAGGGAGAAAAAAAATTCAAACCGACATGGCCCTGTGTGAAAAAGTGATTGCCCCCTAAACCTAATAACTGGTTGGAAAACACTTTTTTTTTACAACACTGTATGTACTCCGTGTGAAAAGGCCTTAACACTTTAAGGACCAAGGGACATATTTATCCTATACTTGCAAATAGACGCCAAATGCGATTGGTCCTGAAAAGGATAAAGTAAAGGATAAAGTAAAGCAAGAAAAAAAATGCCTTACGTGTTTCTTTCTTAACCCTTTCAGGACCATAGGTTTTTTTCAATTGCATTTGGTGTCGGTTTAAAGGAATGGAACAAATATGTCCCTTGGTCCTCAAAGGGTTAATGCATAAATGCAGCTTTTATATAACTGACCATGGGCTAATGGATATGGTAACAATTAATTCACAAATTTAAGGATATCTTGCAGTGTTAGAGGAAGTGAATTTGTGCGCAGTCTTGTCAGGCTGAGAGCAAAAAGTCACTGCTGTAGTTTTTCAGCATTCCTTAAACAGTATGCATGTTCCAGTATGCAAATGCAGCCCATGGCTAGTTCTATACTGGGTTATATGAGCTGCTTTGTGCACTTTGTTAGATATACTACATCCAGTTTATCAGGTCCACTTACCATCCAGGCACACATTGTAGTTTTACAGTTTCAGACTGTAGTCCAGAACCGCTTTTGCACTACTAAAAGCTAAGAGAGACTGAGAACTACAACTGTTCGAGGGACTAATTAATGAGCAACTACGAAGCTCCACAGGCTCTTTGTTTGTGTTTGCATCACCAGTGAGGTGATGAAGTCACGCAAATTTTAATGAGATGACTCAAAATCGTGCCGTAAAAAATCCTAAGCCTCCTAATAACAATTAGGCTCAGTAAAATCCTGAAATTCACTCTTGCTCAATTTGTCTGGGGTGTTTATTTTCCTTTTTTCCGTTGTTTATATGACTATCGGAGTACAAGTATATTTAGGAATGGAGGTTGAGTTCAACATAGGTCTGGACCAATCATGATGCATTTGTCATTTAGCAGACACCCTTATCCAGAGCGATTTACAATTAATACAGTCTTACAATCCAAGCATTTGTGAGTTAAGGGCCTTGCAACTGTGACAGAGGTGGGATTCAGGTCCATAGTATAGTACCTTAATCACTAGCCCACCACAGAATTTAGCATTTCTGTAGTTTCATGCAATTTCATGCATTGTTTTTCATTACAAATCATATGCAAATACTGTAGTTTAATCTTTGAAAACAAACAAACAAACAAAACCCCCCATAAAGTTTCATAATGTAGTAATATTTATTATGTTCCTTCTCCCTTTTCTGTAATGACAACGATCTGGCTGGCATGGACTCCACAAGTTTGTAAAATCTGATTACTATCCCAGCATTGACAATATTTCAGGGAGCATCTTGTGAAGTTGCTAAATGCTTGACTTTCTTATTTGATTAACTTTCTCTGTATGTAAATACTCAATATGGTGTAGAGTTTGCTTGTTTATACATTGCTGGCAGTGATAGAATACTCTAGTAACAGAGATGCAAGCTCTAGTAAAATATTTGTTGTGAACAGATGTTTAGATGTATTCCTGTCATCTCCAGCTCATTTCCAGCAGAGAGCAGTCTTGTACTACTACTAGATATTTAAAGGCTTTTTCTTTGTTGCAACCATAGGCTGCTGTGTTATACACCAGAATTGTGTTCTCAATCATCTGTATCAGTGACCTCAACAGATGGCACTTTGGAAAAGGCTAAACCTTTTGGTTCTGCTATGAACAGAGGCTGTGTATAGCAGTGAACTTGAGGTGGGGTTAAATTCAAACAAGATGTACCTTACAGAGCTCAGTGTTCAATATTTACAGGATGTTTAGCCAAATAAGCCAAACTGCTACTGCTGCTACAGTGTTAAAAGTCAATAGCAACCAAACACACATTTAATATGTGTAATGATACCTGGGGATATAAAGAAGATATCACATCATTAAAACCTCACAATTATTTAACTTGTCAGACCTGTTAGACCTTTTAGTCCAATTCCTAGGTAAATAGTTTGATGGCTCATATGTAAACATAAGCCAGTACAATGTTACACAGAAAATTTTCTGACTTGCACACAATTACTTCTTCAAATGACTCTGGTTATGCTTATACTTTTATTTTAGTAATCATGTTTTATGGGTTCATCCAAAGGAGGATGGGTTCCATCCTGGCACTGCGGTGGAACAGCCCTTATGGTATGGTCTATAGACCTGAAAGTTCAGGGTTCAAACCCCACCTCTCCCAGGCTGCCGACGATGGGTCCTTGAGCAAAGCCCATAAACCACAGTTGCATGGATTGTAAGATTGTATCAGTTGTAAGTCAGTCTGGATAAGAGTGCCTGCTGAATGATTAAATGTAAATCCACCCATTTTTATTTGTATGGGTGTGGATAAATTCCTGATTTGACCCCACTGATCATGGTCAAGGTTGAGTGAAGAGGTGGATAATAATGTGTCACGTTACATTTACTTCCAAGTTATATTTGGAAGAAATTCAAATACAGTGTACTTTTGTCTCTTAAATAGGGAAAATCATACGTAAATATTTGTACTTTTACTCAATTATCTTTCATTTTGTTGGCTGGGACCTTTATAAATGAAAGGACACAACTTTATAATAAAGTAATGCTACTTGTGTGTGGTTTTCTTTGGTTAACAACACAAGTACTAGACCTTATTCTTCTTTATTGCTTTTGTGTCAGATTGTTTATGTTGAAATGTATTTAAGTTCTATACCCGTAAAATTATAGAAAATATAATAAGGGTCAAGACTAACTCCCTGGATTAAATCCAAAATTTAGTACAGTGTTCCCTCGCCACATTGCAGTTCACCTTTCGTGGACTCGGTGCATGAAAAAAATATATCTCGGATTTTTGCTGTTTTGTGGGTTTTTGCGGAACTCGATCTGCACATGCGTATTTAATGAACACGTATTTGATGAACTTTTACATTAAAAAATCACAAAATTTGTAAAAATATATTACAAATATTAATTCTAACAATAAAGTAATGTTGTAAATAATAAAATATTACAACTTACAGTAAATAGCGTGTTTACTCAGCGGATAAATACTCACCAAAAATGAGAAGTAACACTAGAGCATCGGCTGCCTGAGTTGCTACTTGCCAACATGTCAAGTTTTTGTCTGTGGTGTTGTGTTCGCTGTTTGGAAAAGTTTCATTATAGACTGAATTTATTCAAGCCCTACGATGCCACAAAACGTTCTGCAAGTTCTACGGCTAAAATAGTGTATAAGTACTTAAATAAATATAGCGTCCCTACTTTGCGTACTTTCGCTTATCGCGGGTGGTCCTGGAACGTAACCCCCACCATAAACCAGGGAACACTGTATTAATACAAGTGGGATATTAAAAGTTAAGCAATGTGTTTTATATCCTTATTTTAAATGATCACTTCTGTGAGTTGGCAGCTTGTTTGGAAATGGTTGTAAATATGATTTGTGTTGCATTGGTAACTGATGTATTTCTACACCTGTTTGTGTAATTTAGTTATAAAGTGAGTGGTACTTTATGCTGTTTTGTGGTGCATTCTGGGATTTGGGTGTTTGTTAATACACTTCTTTTTTATGTAAAATACCTCCCCGATCATCTAGTAATCAAATATTGCTTTTGCAAATAAAAGCAGCTATTGAAGAATGTAATGGAATACATAAATATCGTACATATCTGTTATTCTCGTATAGAACCCTGTTTTCACACATTATCGCTGTTATCTTGATAAGTACTTTTACTTACTTTTACTAAGTAATAGATTTTAAATGTAACTGTACAATTATAATGTAAAACCTTGTGCTACTCTAACCAGGCAGAAGACCTGTGGTTCGGACCCAGGTCCTCAACAAACTACTACCACACTCCCGTGAGTCTGATCTTATGTTTGAGCCACAGGAAAAACAAGATACAACTCTTAAACAAATGGGATAGTTTCAAATTCTTATTGTACTAAACCATAAGCATGTAGACAGTATATTATGAGGGGCTGAACATCCACAATGAATGGCTAAGATCTGAACTCATCTTCCAACATGTGTGACAGAGTTTGCAATGTCTAATCAATCGTTAAGCCAGCCCAAAAGTGAGTCAGCAGCATGACCCCAGTAAGAACTACAGACCTTAACAACATTGCTCACACCCTACCTTCTAGGATTTGGCTGGTGGTGACCTAGAGTTGACCTGTGGCCTGATTAGTGCACCCAAATAGCTTCAGAGAGCATGAAAAGTTTACAAATTAGTTTCAGCTACATAGTGGTAAGCTGGGGCTTCTCTCTCACTAAGCAGTGAGCTTGTTAAAGGTTGCAGCTGGGATCTAATGAATATGTTGAGAGCATAAGAAATTAATAAGCGTGTGGTTAGGGAGGCAGGGCAAACATCTGTGGGATGTTCAAGTATGCCACTAATAAAAGGGTATTAAATTAAACACACTTTTATGCTCTTTTTTTTCTTCTTGTCAACCTTTTGCATTTCACTGGTTGATTTAGGATTGGCCGATATGCATTTTCAAGCTCTTGTGAGCTAATTTGTGGCAGTTTTAGACTTATTAAACATTTAAGTTCAGGAAACTGGTTATCTTGTATGAACCCTCTCCTGTGGATTGGGAAAGCGCTGATGTTTTAACAAATACTCACTTCTGCCCTGCCAACGTTTTCTAGACGTACTGTTTTAATATTTCCATGCTAAGATAAGGTTTAAAGTTTCCAACTATTCCCCAAAATGCTTGCTATTTATCTAATCTGTCTCGATTATGGCATATATGGACAGTAAAGGGTCCCTTATATTAGAAAAGTACTTAGTTGTTTTTGGGTTTTAACTCCGCTTTCTTTGGCATTATGCTGCATGTTTGTAAGCTCAACACCTTTACCCTATGCACTATAATGTTCCTGTACTGTCATGTGCTTTGAATGCTGCAGCAGGTATTTGGGTAGAGACTGTTAATGATTTGTACACTGCCTGTTGGTTGTCAGAGTTGTTTGCAATAGCGATACTGTTTACTGTTAGATGTTTAATCATTAGAGATCAAAACCGCATGCCTGCCTGGAAACGGGGACAACTGCAGCCAGCGAGGGCATGCTTTTCTACCTCCTAGTGGAGCGTGCAGTGTTAGGGCACCATGGACTTTCTGTTATTCCAAATCCATTAGTTCTGCACTAGGTACATGACCCAGTGCAGATATGCTAACACCCAGAGAGCAAGAAACAACAGGTCTGGATGTGAGTTTCTCAGAACATTTCGGCTGTTTGTATACAGTATATTTCTTTACGAGTTGTATCTGTTCCAGCATGCTCAAGTAAATATGCATTGTATCTATTTAAACATGTAGCTATTAGCTTTTAGATATTTTTATGTAATAGTGAGAGTTTTTTCCAAGCGTCATTTTTTATTGTGGGTCCAATGCAAAGTGTTTTTGGTTTTCCAAATGCTATTAAAAACTACACTCTAAATATTCTTCAAAATATGAATAAATGCACTATATAAACAAAAGTACACCTACACATCATTATACCCACATGACATATTATGGCATTCCCATTCTGCAGATATAACATATAATGGATGTTCCCATTTTGCAGCTTTAACAACTGCCCCTTATCTGAAAAGGCTTTCTACAACAATTTGGACTGTCTTTAAGAATTTTTGTACTTTTATCCAGAAGAGTGTCTGTGAGGTCAGGCACTGATGTTGGATGAGAGGGTCTGGCTTGCAAGCGTGCTGAAACAGAAGATCCCTTCCCCAAACTGATTCCTTAAAGTTGGAAGCATACTATTCTCTGAGATGTTAGGGTATGCTGAAGTATTAAGATGTCTATATACTGGAACTAAGGGGCCTAGACCAACCAACTCGTTACTCCTACAGCTGGCACAATGCAGTAAGGCAGGTAACATTATCCTGGCATACACCAAACCCAGAGTCATTTATCAGACTGCCAGAAACATGATTCAGCTCTGATTCAGAACATTTTCCCCCTGAGTCTAGTGTTGGCATGCTTTACACCACCCTATCTGACGTTTGGCATTGTGATTGGTGCTGTAGGGCTTGCATGCAGCTGCTTGGCCATTGAAACCCTTGCCATAAAGCTCCTGGCACACTGTTTTTGTGCTGATGTTAATGCCGAAGGAGATTTGGAACTCACTTGTTGAGCCAGCTAGGCACTGTAGATGTTTATGCTACCAGTGTTCATAATATGAAGCACACAGGCATGGAATCTAAATGGAAAAACAATGGCAATGGAATGTGTTTTATAGAACACATTAGTGACTCCCAGTATGGCACTTCTAGTGGTTCCCACCTTCTTAACCACTCAGTTAATAAAATGTCGGATTCTCCCCTCCACAGACAAAGTGTACAAAGAAGTAGTTGGTCAGCTTTGAGGGAAAGCTTGGGTGGCTTACACAGTACCCCAACCTTAGCTCCATAACACACCTTTGAGACTAATTCAAATGTGATCCAGGGATTACTGTACAACATCAGGTCCTTCCCTCACAGTTATGTTTCAATAACATAACTTTGTTATGGAAAGACATCTCAGAAGAATAAATGTTGTTGTGGCAGCAAATGGGGACAAACAATAAACACAACATGGACTAAGACATGACCTATATAAGGCAATGCAAAAGCTTTGGACATAGAAAATCCTGTCTTTGATCTACTTAATTATGTCTATGTTATATTTCGTCAGGCAGGCTTTTGCACACTGGGGGCTCCAGCAGACTGTTAGCGAGGAAAGAAGAGGGGTGGGTGGAAGGGCATGGGTGGGTGGAAGGGCAGTGGTGAGGAGTTTGTGTAGTGTAAATTATTTGTCCTGGCAGATGTTCACAGACCCAAATAGGCACTGGTTTGTAAACCTGGCAGTTCCTCACTCCTGCCAGGCTCTCTTTGTTTTCTTTGCCTTTTTTTATGATGCATGCAGGAGCAGTTGTTTTTCTGGCTGTTTTACAGAAAGCATTCATCTAAGCTGTCATCACCTCTTAACTGCTTTGGTGGAAATTGTTTCGCTCCCTTATTAAGGGAACTCCAGTGAAACATTACTGATGGCAGCCAGGTCAACATTCCTAACAGCTCTGTCATTATGTTGCTGCACTCTACTGGTGGACATTCTGTTGAACCTCAGATGTAGTTATGTCATATTTGATCATTTGTTGCAAATGTTTGGCCAGCAATTACAAGTTTTGTTGATTTGACTTTTCGGTCAAAACATGGACACAATCTGCAAGAAACAAACTTGAATATTTAATATGTTAAATAAGGCTTATTAACTCAAATATCTCCAAAATATTCTCAGTAATGTTCAAGATCATTTCAAGAAGTTACACTTTTATTTTTTGATTAGTAATGTTGAATTAAGGTAGGCTTTGGGCTATTGTCGTGTAATTTCCAAAACCTTTCAATATCAATTTCTCCAGTAACGGTGAGACACTGTTTTAGAGGATTTGTTTGTATTGTATTAAGGTGAATCACTTTCTCCTCTGTATGCACAATATGTAATATATCCTGTGTCACTGTCTGCGATATGAAAAGACTGAACTCTGTAATTAAAAGCTGGTAAGGTCTTCTTTTCAGGAAATCCTTCTCTGTTTTTACTTCCATACATATTTTGAATGTAAACAAAAAATAATCTTTGTTTCACAGCACTTGATTTCCAAACAAGTCAAAAAGGTCATCATTTCTCAGAACACACATACACAAAAATGCATTGGAAACCCTAATAAATGAACACGACATCAGTATATTTGTAATGGAGTGGTCTAACATGCTAGGCCCAAACTGCAGGGACTAGATTTGGGCCCTTGCAATGTCTTATGACTTGGTCCGGAGTAACATTCAGGTTCATTTTGTATACACTAGACTGACTTCCAAGTTATAATTAACAGTAACAAATAGGTTCCAGAGCCCCTACAACCCTGACTAGTAAAATTGTGTTTAAAACCTGTAATTTTTCCCCCAATATGTTAAATTAAATAAACATTATTTTTACAGTAAAGTGTATAATATTTTAAGTTTTTTTTTCATAGCAGAAGTTGTGCTAACATCTTTTCATTTAAAATCAAACAAGATGTGATCATATTCAACAAATGTCTGTATATACATGTAGCAGTACTAACATTAAGCTGTTTTGAGTTATGCTTTAATACATTTGCAGATGTAAGACTATCGTCAGATGTTTTCTCAGCCACTTGCGTCCAAGGATGTTTGAAATGTGGGTCATATGAAGACATCAGCCAATGGTTTGGTCCAATATTTTCTGGACATGACAGTAAGAACTACTCTATAAGACATCCATAAAATCCAGATTAAACATCAATGCCTGTTTGGGTTATACTGGCTTTGTGTAAATTTTATGACATCTTCCCCAGTGGTCTGTTGTTTTGCAGTCTAACCTGCCGAACTATTCAGTATGTTATGGCGATTGTGACCTTTGGATACCTATCTGTGCAGATCTACAGCCATTTTGTCTCTGTCGGGACCTTAACCTTTAGCAAATGTCACGCTGACAGGATGCCTAAATCTCATAACAATGGTTGTGTAGTGTCATCAAGTTATCAGTTGCCTGGCAAAAAAACAAGAAATAAATAAATAAGCACAATGATAATAACATATTGAGATAGTTGCCAGCTGTCATGCTGTTTGTGAGTATGGAAGGGAGTTAAATGACTAGGAACTGTTTCTAGAGGAGGGTTTTTGGCAGGCTGCCACAGATTGCCTCTCCCTCGAGGCCTCTTACTCACTAGTCAGAGAAAAGGAGAATTACACATATTAAAGAGGGTAAATGGCAGTAATCGCAGCTTTGGGAAAAGACTGGAGGAGTTAGCAGCATGTTTTCACACACATTGCACACATACCTGTTTACTGTAGAGAGGAACTGCTCCTCACCATGTATTTAACCAGATATGTACCTTACAACCCACAGAGACATGATTCAACTGGTGATTATTTTGTTTATTTGGATTATTTATCTGCATCAGTGATTATTTCAGCGAAAAACGGAAGGTTATACATATACACAATGCTATCTCTAGACTATATTAATGTATTAATGTATTAATACTATATACTATATATAATGTCAATTTAGAGTTTAACATAACATGCGTCTTTGGGCTGTGGGAGGAAACCGGAGTACCTGGAGTAAAGCTATGCATTCATGGAGGGACCAAGTCATTCCACCCTGAGATTGAACCCAGCACCTTCTTTCTGTGAGATGGCGGTGCTACCCATCAGGTCACCGTGCCACCCCAACAAGTATATTTGTGCATTTTATAGAAAATTCACTGCACTTGAAAAGTGTGAAGTTTATTGTAATTGTTATGTAAGTTAGCTGCACTGATGAGCAGATTAAACCTCATTAACATATATTCAGATAACTGTACATCTTAGTCAAGACTGCCTGTTGAAGCCTCTTACAATCGCACCAAGTAAAATCCAAGCATGAAATCACCCAGCGTTTCAGTTTGGCTCTTTTCAAAATGTGATGCTAAAGTCATGGTTCCCCGGGCTACCTTGCTTATGTTGGCCCCTTCATAGAGAGCAGCCTGTTTGTTTGTTTGGTCAGCAGAGTTCACTCAGCTATATGTGTGTGTTTGCAAGGTCAATCGAGTGAAGCGGAGAGATCGGAAGGGTCGGGGAGTGACAACAGCCACAGGAGGAGCGCAGCTGCAGGGCCTGGCTCAGCCCCTTCCATCACTCTAGTATTTATCTCTTATCCTCCTTGTGTGTGTTCCCTCATTCTTTCTAACAGAGCCACTGGTGTTGAAGGTGGAGCTTGCACAGGGTAGACCACCAAAGCGCTCAGCCTGGTTCCTCACTCCAAGAGTCTGATAAGAGGCATGCAGCGTCTCCAGATGAATTAACTTTGGGCCGAACCAGACACAAACCAGACCCTCAAGGGAAGCGCAGGCATCCATAAATATTTAGGCACAGAAAGAGGTTTATGGAGTCGGTTGTAAAAGGATTTATGGCAGGCCACAAGTTCGGCCAGAAGTGTGAACCGTGAGATGGGCTTTATTTTAAGAGGAATGCATCTCTTGATGGAGTAAAATCAGAGTGGCCTGGACTGGCCTGATCCAAACAATCACTCAAACACAGAGAACAGGAACAGCACATCTGTTCATGTCCAGCATTTCACAAAACAGGTGTGAGCTAATAAAAGATTCTTTACCTGCTGTGGGAGGAATTTCATGATGGTATGCTGAACACATCAACAGTTGTCTGAGGCCTTATTAGGACAATACTGGAATCATCTGCCTTTTATGTGCATTGCGAGTAGTTTTATTACTGTGTGAATGGAGGCCTGCAGCCATTGGATGGTAACAAGTTGCTCTGCTTATTTGGAAAGGAAATAAGCTCTTTGCATGAACTTTATCAGGTTGGTAACAATTGATAGTAGAAGTACAAGTACTTTCATTGCTGTACTTAACATATATTATTTTAGGTATCTGTACCTGATTATTTCTGTAACTTTATACCACTTTTTCTGCTACATTTTCAAAAGAAAAAATGCATTTTACAACATTTTGAAAACAAGTTTACTATACAAATCTATTTAATTATATGTTTAATCACTTAATTTTTTTCTTAAGGCATTTCTATCAGGCACCAAATTAAGAGTCAATTAGAATCCTAGGTTTATCCTAGGTGTCGACAATGACATAATAACAGTTGTTCTGCCTGTTGAAAAATGTGATCGTGCACCTCTCAGTTTTTGTATCTTGGTACTCACCGCACTTCAAAATTTTGAAGGTCCCATTGAGAAGAAGGTACACCTTTACAGGCGATTATACAGTATGATACAAGAGATCATAGAAATACTCAAATAACTCAACATTTTGAAAGCATCAATATGCTGAAGCAGCCACGCAGGTTTAAGCACTGAGTTGTGCACAGCACTCTGAAAGTGTAAACCTTATAAAGCTTTTCTATCACATTTTAATGTTCAGTATAATGTATACTCCCAAAAATAATGTTTCTAGTAGTATTTTTATAATGCTTGT
>JAUZSV010390596.1:0-11171 GCA_034780495.1 Parotocinclus cesarpintoi | reverse complement strand
AAGAATGACAATATTTTAATTGATCTTACTTTCTCACAGTTTGCCTTCTACTGTTGTAGTGATGTACGTCCTTACATTTAAATCTGGAGTTGTATGATGTTCATGCCCAAAAACACCTGGCCTTACTTGTTAATTATAGGTTCATTTGAACAGAGAAAAACCCTAGCTATTCAGAACTGATGCTAATGTTCTCCTAACACAGTATTATGTTCTGTTGTCTCTGGACAATCGCAATCTGTACTGCCCTGTAACTGTTTAGGTGACTTCAAAAACAGAATTTTTCTAATGTGAGGGATAGTCTTATCCAGTTGGAGACACCAGTACACTATTTTTCTTCATTGTGTTTTGTAATGTCAATTTAAACTTTGGGATCTATTTTAAACAGCTCATTGAGTGGCATCAATTCCTGAAGTGTGACAAAGCTACGCTCAATAAAGAGATGCGCTAACCAGAGGGGAAACTTGAGACTTGAGTTAAGAGTCAGTCGAAGCGTAGCAGTAATAATGACTGGTGGCACGTGGAGCCTGAATGGAAGCTGTGTGTGCGTGCATATGTTTGTATTCCGTCTGTCCTCACCCACACAAGCCCCTGAGACAAACTTGACACAACTTGCCCAAAAAGCTGAACTCTCATTCAGTAACTCATATCTTCTGGAACATTTCACTATACAGAAATGACACACAGCCCACTCCAAATACACAGGGATTCAAATATCTAACGCCCACGTTTATCAAACATTCACACGGAATACCTTGTCTGAACAAAGAAAAGCAAAGATGGATAATCCCTAAGGATATACGGTGCCATGAGCACACATTTGGGAAAGACATGCCCATTTCTAACTTACCTGTACTGTTGTCCTGCAAGTCTTGCACTGCTTGAATTAACTCTTTAAATCCATCCACGCTCTTGTCATTCTGACTATACAGCAGGATTTTCTTGACATCAGAAAAAAGTCGAGAGATTCTGAAATTGTAAAAGCATTATATTAGGTGTATGTATTGCTCTTAGACTGCCCTGGGTGGAGATGTGGCTGAAACTTACATGGAATCATTAAAGTTGCCAACAACTCCAGGGGATTCTCCAGGGGTGGGGTGGCGGAAGCATGGGTTGTTGGCATTGCACACTATGCCCTGAATCCATGGCAGGGTGCCTGCTGAGGGCATGGCTTTATTGGGAAAGTGACCTGAAAAAGAGAGTGAAAAGGGGATAGATGTAATTAACAGCCTTACAAAGAGAATTTAGTTCCCACAAAGACAAAAAAGAGAAAACAAAAAGGTCATTCATAGAAAAGCTGTTTAAGCGGCACAGTTCAAAAATGGCTAAAAGGTTTAACTTTTCCAACATTTTTTATTGTTAATAAGCAAAAGGAAGCCTGAAACAGGCATTATGTACATGGTAATATAGTATTTCTCTCATTTACAGTTGGAGGTATGCAATATGAATATTGCGCTACATTACCCGAGTACCTCTACAACACTGACTATCTGCTACTTACAAATCCAGCTAACTGGAAATTTGAGAATGATAAATTATTATGCTATATATTTATTATAGGTCAAATTGATCAAATGTAACTTAGATCTATATGGTTTTGTACTCAGATGTAGCCAACCCAAATGCTATGATGCATAACAGTTTGAAGTAAACAGCTGTAGTATCAAATATAATGTGCCAGTACCTCTGGACAGTGTCCCAAGATTTAACTAACTATGTCCCCAGAGGCACATTAGGAACTAAAGTGGCTCATTAGAGTGACTCATTGGTTCGTCTTGTATCACATGATCACTTTCTATTGACTCTTGCAATTTCTGTCACATTGACGCACCACTTTAACAGAACAAAAGAAAAGAGACGGTGCCTGAAAAGACAGGATTCAGCAACCATGGACCCTGTGATTGTCTTATCTGAGGACCAAGAAGCTAGCAAATATCAGCATTTTAAAATGTAAACGCTAGAGCTTAGGAGACTTTATCAAGAGGCATTGCCTAAGCACAATGTTAGACCTTTGGTCGATGCCTGATGCGCCAAGGAAGGGGACACACTTTATTTGTTCAACATGTCAAATAAGTATGTCTGCTATCAAGTCAACCTTAAGACTGCCAACTGGCCCATTACTAAGCATAGCACAGATAAGATAACAAATACGTAAAGCACAAATATCACACGTACTGTATGTAGGTATATGAATGAATATACCAGACACACTACTCTTACTGAAAAAGACATTTAAAAAATATATATTTTAAATAGTGCATTCTGTCTTTTAGATGTTTATGGTTTTAGAATTGATGACATCATCATAACTAGCAATTTTAAAAGGGAAACGTCTACTTGTTTCACCATGCAATTGCAACATGCCTGGACATACTTCCTCCATGATACAGAGCAAAGCTATTTAATTCTTTTCGCTCGGAGACTGGGCCATTGCAGAACCGAAAAAGCAAAACAGCCAAGTGCTTCCTCCTAAGATAGGACACTAAGGAAGTGATATCATTTAAACGATGATTCCAAAGCACATGTTCTAATTAATTTGGCAAGCTTTAGTATATAATTATTTTATTGGTCATTCATTTGATAGGTACAAGTGTAAAGTCCATATATTCAGCATTTCCATATGTTTATACTGAGTTTCCACGAATAGATAAATAGATTCCATAGGATAGATCATCAGAGCAGTACCTTTTCGTGCCTGTTTCATAAGTCTGTTATGATTTGTGTTGTGAATGGATGAACAATAAGGTTACATAAAATTTACGCAGCAATAAAAAAAATCTACCTCCACCTCTAGGTATACAACTCACTGATCAGTAATCGAGACATTGTCAGTGTTTCTCTCCTGCACTGAAACTCATCCACTTAATAATCCATACATATTATTTAAAAGGTCATGTAAACAGCATAATCCAATAAAAAAAAAATTGCATTATGGACTAGAATTCAGATTAAGGAATCTAATAAAAAGAGCAAATTTTATTTCAGTTATTTCTCAGTGCATGCATACGTTTAGTAAGATTTAAAAATGGTTTTCTAGTCTGCGCATGCAGACAAACGAAGCTAAAGGTGGCTAGCAGAATCAAACATGGCAACCCTGCACTTAAACAGAGCATCCACAAAAACTGCTACCAAACTAATTTGGGGACACTCTAAAAAGCGGTATATGCTCAAGAAGCATAACATTTTTATAATTAAAATTTGAAGTTTACTTCTCATCCTTCTATGGAGAATCTAATTACTGCATGCGTCATGTAAACCCGGAGCTTTCACATAATCTGACAGTTCAAATGCAATTACTGACAAAATAATAAATCCGATTACTAACTAAATGTAATTACATGCACAAAGTGCATGTAAACAGACGAAATTAGGTCAGTAACAACCGTTCACTTATATTTCCTTGCTTATTTACAGCTAATGGAATAAATAGCCATGACACTAAGCAGAATTATGTCTACTATTCATATTTGTTTCTCGACTTTAAGAATGGATCCAGGCATAATTAGATTTCTTATTAATAATAATGCCTGATAACAGTACACCATAAATGCAGTGCTGACAAAACAGCCTGTCAAATGTGTCTGATCCATACCTTAAATGTAACACATTTAAAGGTAAAACAAAACATGAGCAGTTGAACCAGGTACATTGAAGTTATTATAAAGGACACTGTGGTCACATGGTTAAAGGGAATTCATTGCTCGTGACATGTGGGAACCATTTTGTTTTCCACTGCCAGAAAAAAAAAACAGAAAACAGTCACCCAGTTAAGATTAAAGGAACAGAGTGGCCAAACAAACATCTGCACTGCTTGAATTTATTCCATGTTAAAACCATCACATATATAGTGTCCAAAGTGTTTAGTTGCTAACATTCAGTATTGTGACTTACATTCATGCTGTTCATATGGAGGGTAGTTCAATCTCACGGCAATCAGGATAAAGAAGATGAAGAGGGGCCACACAATCTCAATCAGCAGCTGAAACTATGCAATGCAAACAAGTAGACAGGACAGAGAGAATACAAAGGTCAGTATTTTTATGTAAGGTGAGACTGTGAACCCATACCACCCCCCACCCCCCCCCCCCACCTCCACCCCTGAAGCTGAATGGCTGTTGCTAATAAAGCTTCCAGGAAGACTGTGGTTTAGCACAAATATTCAATGAGACTGAACGTCTGCTGTTCTTACACAGTGTTACTGTTGGCTGCTGTTTATCATCAACATTCATTATTAATATGCCTGTCTTGCATCAATAATACATTTTCAGATATAGTAAGTATGTAAGCAGACATCCAGTAATGACGATGAACATTCAATACTGGTTAATACTCCCGCTGTGAGAGGTAATCATTTGACCCCACACTGGAGCGTCTTGAATTTCGGCAAGTCAGCAACGAATCAAAGCAACCAATCACAACAAGAGCACCAAACCGTATGAAGGTGATCTGTCTTTTGTCAGGATTTCTTCTTTAATACTAAAGTTCCTGAGGTAACCAAACATATAAAAGGAGGACTAACTATTATCACGCACACCTGTTCTTTATCTGCAGCTGCTATGCCTGCAGTGTTGCTGCTGAGAGAACCTCATGCTTTTAAGTAATCATTCCTGAGTCAGCAAGATTTAGCTTTTGATAGATAGAATATATGTATAGGGTGCAGAAAACATACTTAAGACTTTTAAGTGACAAAAAATGACAACAAAGGCACCATTCAACATGCTTCTTCTCAAACGCCTGATAAATTAACCCCAAAAACTCTTTAAACAAACTGAACCGAGAAACAGAATGGGCAAACTTACTGTTTGTCGTCTCCTATAAGTGCAGTTCTTCCATAGCAGCAGGCCCAGCTGAGTGGAGACAGACATCTTCACTCAGGTCCTCCTAATGCTGCTCCCTGCAGCTCTGAACTGCAATGAACCACAGAAAGAGTGGGACGGGTTTTAAAAAAAAAGCATCAGGTGTGACCAACAGAGCAGCTCAAAAGTCCAGGTCAAAGTGCAGCAGCCTATCTAAGCCCTTCTCCTCACATATTCACTGATTTATTGTATTGTTCTGTATCCTGCCCCATCCCCTTTTAGTATATCCCACCCCTGAATTCACAGGAATTCTTGGTAATTGACTTCAGTGGAGGAGGAGAATCATTAGGTGAGGAATTTCACAGCTGCACATCCCTGTCATGGCAGGTAACTACCCAGCAAAAGCTGTCTGCCTTTGATCAAAGAGCCAGCGATTGGATGGGAGACAGCCATCGTTCTATGCTAATTAATCCATTCAGATGGACTAGGTGCTTGTGTGAAGTACAAGTCTGGTCGTCATTGTTTAAAACGCACCAACCATCTTTTAACTGATTAAATAACATGCTTGAATCTCTCAAGACATCAAATTCTATTTCTATGGTAAAGAGCATATATTGCAGAGAATATATTATTTTATTTAATTGTAGAAATGTATAAAGTTGGGATGGCAAAAATCTTCAGACAATTTAGCATTTGCCATACAGTACATTTTGCAAAAATCATCAGTTTAATTACCTTTTTAATTAAATTAAACCTTTTTAATCATTAACTAATAATATCACAAAAATCAAAATACACATCCCCTTCCCCTCCCTCGGACAATGCCCATCTCCGCCAAAGGGCACTGCTGGAAATCAAACACTGGTCACTGCAGTGGTAGGATTGTCATCTTCATCCACATCTAGACATTAAGTAGATGCCCAGAGTGACTTACAACTGGTCCAATCTTAATAATTACAATTGTTACAGTTCATGCAATTATGGATTAAGAATCACGCTCAAAGACCCAACAATGACAGATTGGCAGATGTGGGCAGATTTGACCCAGGAACCCAGGATCCCAGACAATGCTATGTTTTAATGACAGCACTAGAAATAAATTTGACTTTACATGACCTGATCCTAATTCACTGCCATATCGGTATCACCCAGCTTTACATTTAACCATGGCTTTGAGGAACGGCTTGCAACTTACTACAGATTTTATATTTTACAGTTTCATCTACATAGTTTCTGTTACCAACGTGATTCAAATGATGACATCCCAGTGAAGCAGAACATAATCCTGTCAGTAGGGCTGATAATGACATAAAAATCATCAAAGTATCACCCAACTGATTCAAAACAAGGAGCAAGGAGGTCTTTTTTTCTTTAACGTCAGTTAAACCGTAGAGTTCTGGATTTGGTGTGTTTAAGAACTGTACTATGAGATCTGCATATGGTTGTACCGGAACATATACAAGTGTTTTGATTCAGTGATTTAAGTTTTAGTGCTCAGTCTCATCACTTCTGATCTGTATGCCTTGATCGTCCTAACAATACTGCATGTCACAGATAGTCTTTTGTGAAATCCAAACAACAATGTAGACAGCGAGGTGCTTTGTACCACAAGGGACCTTCCTTCATTTAAAAGGCTTAGGCAAACAGGTAGAGGATCGGTCACACAGGTAATTGTCTACCCTGCTGAACAAATGTTCGTGTTACAGTGTGTGGTTGTTTTCAAAGGACGACTGTTTTATAATGGACTTGACACAGACAATGTGATGTTATAGTTGGTAGATGGTATAGTTTTCAGTTTTAAGTAAAAAATGCAATCAAAAGAATCACTACAAATCATCAGTAAAAAGAAAAGGCATAAATACAAAAAAAAAAAGAAATGTGTGCAATTTTCCACTTTATTTTCACAAGTATCAAAAGTAGCCTAATGCAAATACAGTAGCATTTAGACAGTGTTATTAACATAGAATGCTTTAATCTTATACCAGTGACCTATTTCTTAACGGAATCAGTGGTAACAAAGGGATCGGGGCTCAGTCTCCACATGTAAATTTTAGATGTGAGGGAACTCTGATATAATAGTATACTCTACAAACGAAAGCTAACTGGACAGTTGTAACAATACTAGTCCGTATTTTATCCGTACATAGTTATTGTGGGCACATGCTATAAATATTTCCATCTTTAATACAAAAACTGGACTGTACTCAAATCTGTTCTGGTACATTTCTATCCTGTATCGAAGCAGCACAAGTAAAGGCTACATACCACAAGTACTTCAACAGTACAGCAGTTAAACGACGTTTGCCTAATCGGTTTCTTTTCTTATCAAAACTTTGTCAAACTAGGAATTACCCAAAACAACAGTCCCGCAAACAATGGCGTAATACCTTGGTAAATGTGGTTTTATTAAGCCGCTAGGGTCAGAAACAGATTAAACGCTGTTTTAGGTCGGTGTATTATTCGCGACTCATCTCTAAAGGGGGGATTCTTTCTTTTTCTTTTCAAGAAAAAAGTCCTACCTTTTACCAAACACACCTGAGGTTCTGTTCTCTGGCATTCGCTGTATTTCCGTGTGAGTTTGGGTAAAACTATTTGTCCTCAGTCACTTCTGCTCCCCTCTGTGCTGACACTTCTCCGTGAGCGAGTCTCATTGGGGAAAAAGCATCTGTTCCGCTCAACTCAGCCTTTTCAGCGCACCCTGGACTCACAGTCCAGAGGTTACTGCCGGTCACCGCCATGCAAATTAGTGTGCGTGCGTGCGTGCGTGCGTGCGTGTGTGTGTGAGAGAAAGAGAGAGAGAGAGAGAGAGAGAGAGAGAGAGAGAGAGAGAGAGAGAGAGAGAGAGAGAGAGAGAGAGAGAGAGAGAAATCAGGCGTTTGTTAGTCTTGTGGAGACCGTATGTGCACAGGAGAGCAGCAACGTAGGATTAAAAAAAAAAACATTTTGTGGCGATATTTTGCGAGTCCCCACAACTTAACCTGCTTGCAAACTGCAACGTTTATTTCAATAACTTTGAGAGTCAAGCTATTTGATTTTGGGTACTTGAGTTAGGATTAGATGTAGTAATGGGACTACTACAGTCATGGCTGTCAATGCAAAGTCCCCATAAACATAACTTTACCTGTATGTAGCTTTGTGTGTGACCATTTTGATATGTGTGTGGGGGCATGTTGATATATATGTATATATGCATGGTCTGATACTATTCCTAAGAGCATTTGTGAATGCTTGGCTTATCCTGTCTTCAAGTGCCTCCATAACTGCTCGACTGGGGTTAGGTCAGTTGACAGTCAGCACTTCTTTATCTTCTTTGAGGAGTGTTTTAGGTCATTATCCTGCTGCAGTATGAATCCTTCTCCACAAAGATCCAAACAACCTTTATCACGAGACTCAGACTTTTTAATGCTACTACACTTCATTGTAGCACAGGTCATTTAAATGTTTTCCCCGACATTTAGACTCATAAATCCCCCATACAGTAAATGGTCCACAAAAATACATTAACCACCTATTGCTACAACACTACAAATCAACAACACATTTACATTACATTTACGGAATTTAGCAGACGCCCTTATCCACAGCGACTTACAACTTACACAGTCTTACAATTCAAGCAGTGGTGGGTTAAGGGCCTTGCTTAAGGACCCAACTGTGGCAGCTTGGCAGAGGTGGGATTTGATCCGTGGACCTTCTGCTCCATAGTCCAGAGCCCACAGTCCACCCTGCAAACATGGAATGGCGAATTCGCCACTTTGCAGAGGTGGGATTTGAACCCAGAACCATCAGGTCTAGAGCACAGTACTTTAACCGCTAGGCTACCACAGTCCACGATGTTCACGAATGTCAACAGTGAGTCAGGGCTTGTCCGAAATCGATCGTAGCATCTTCATACTGATGTGTTGTATAGTTGCCAGTGTTGGCTGTCCTCCATTTTTTTTCGCCAGTTTGTGACTGACAGATGCTGTCCAATAATGAAAATGGATCCTACCCAACTCCGGACCTTGCCAGTGCTTGGACTTAGATGTAAACCCTGGGAACTTGTGATCATTAGGTCAAGACCTAAACCTATATATAAGCCAAGGTGGCCGGAAATTTCCTTTGACTGTGAAAGAGAAGGTGCCCAAAAGCTCCAAAATTCCACAGGCCCTCATTTAGCAGTCTGACCCCTTACAGAGGTGATCGATCGAGCTCGGACCCGTCATTTTATCCAGTGACATCACTGCAGAAATGGGATCTGAAGATGGCGCAGATGGTCACTTAGCTCTGATTTAGCTCTCCAGCTGGACTCTTGGGAAGTCAGAGAGCCAGTGGTTGAGTGGCGTCATAGCGTACGGGACACACACACTTTTTCCTCAGCAGTCTCGAGAGGTTTGGGCAAACAGACACATCTAGACTGAGATGATCGATCAGAAACGGGTTGCTTCACCAGGCACACGGGTTCGAATCATTGTCGGTAGTCATTGAGAAAATGCCGTAGTCTAGAATGTAGTGCCTGATTTAAACCCAGTTCAACCAAAAGCCGGTGGAGGTTCAGTGGTTACGGTGCCGAAATATTGATCAGAGCGTCTGGGGTTCAGGCCACGCCTCAGCCAAGGCTGCCACTCAATCGAGGCTCATAAGGGGCGACTGCTAAATGCTGGACATGTCAATACAAGACTATAAACATGCAAGAAGCACCAATTTAGTGTGGTAAAGAAAGGTTTAAAACAAGCCAGCTGTGGACTAACCCTCCTAATGTCCATGTGTCCCTCCTCAGATTTATCCAGGAATCGCTTTGGAGAGGTTCCCCCCGAAGTCTGTCTGTTTGCCCCTCTGGAGACGCTCAATCTCTACCACAACTGTATAAAGGTCGTCCCCCAAGCCATCGTTAACCTCCAGATGCTCACGTACCTCAACATCAGGTGAGTGAGCTGTGCTCCGGCTGTAGAATCCGCTCCTGTCTTATTGGTGCCTTTGGTAAATATGAGAGCTAGCTCACATTGCATAAACTTAACCCTTACATAATCTTAATCCTAACCCTTACATAATCTTAATCCTAACCCTTACATAATCTTAATTCTAACTCTTACATAATCTTAATCCTAACCCTTACATAATCTTAATTCTAACTCTTACATAATCTTAATCCTAACCCTTACGTAAGATTAATCTTAACCCTTACGTAAGATTAATTCTAATCCTTACATAAACTTAATCATAAGCCTTGCATAAGCTTAATCCTAATCCTTAAATAAACTTAATCCTAACCCTTACATAAACTTAATTCTAACCCTTACATAAACTTAATCCTAACCCTTACATAAACTTAATCCTAAACCTTACATAAGGTTAATCCTAACCCGTACATAAAATTAATTCTAACCCTTACATAAACTTAATCCTAACCCTTACATAAACTTCATCCTAACCCTTACATAAACTTAATCCTAACCCTTACATAAGGTTAATCCTAACCCTTACATAAGGTTAATCCTAATCCTTACATAAGCCTAATCCTAACCTTTACATAAACTTAATCTTAACCCTTAAATAAGGTTAATCCTAACCCTTACATAAACTTAATCCTAACCCTTACATAAAGTTAATCCTAACCCTTAAATAAACTTAATCCTAATCCTTACATAATATTAATGCTAATCCTTACATAAGATTAATACTAACGCTTACATAAGGTTAATCCTAATCCTTACATAAGCCTAATCCTAACCCTTACATAAGCTTAATCTTAACCCTTACATAAGCTTAATCCTAACCCTAACATAAGCTTAATCCTAAACCTTACATAAGCTTAATCCTAACCCTTACATAAGGTTAATCCTAACCCTTACATAAACTTAATCCTAATCCTTACGTAATCCTAAACCTAACCCTCAGCTGACCCTAATACTTATGTACACTAACCCTAACCCTTACATTAATTTAAACGTTATCCTAATTTACACTTAATCCTAACCCTTACACAAAATTAATCCTAATAGTTACATTAAGATAATCCTAACCCTCATGTAAACTTAACCCAAACCCTTACTTAAGCTTAATCTTAACCCTAACCCTACTGTATTACCACCTGTTCCGGTTCTCTATGATGTTCAGTCGTCAGATTAGGCCCACCTGGGTTCCCAAACCCACATTTTCCCAGTAGGCCCATCCCAGAGCAATCCACTTCCGCTTCCACTTCAGCTCGTCTTCTTGCCCCAAGTGAACAGTGCACACGTACCCGGCCAACCCTATCGATATAGAAGAAACCTGACTCATTTTCAATTCAATTCAATTTTATTTATATAGCGCCTTTTGCAATGTAGCATTGTCTCAAAGCAGCTTCACAATATTACACTTTCTTAAAAGGCCAATCCCAAGTTGAGCAAGCCTAGGGCG
>JAUZSV010390489.1:0-11172 GCA_034780495.1 Parotocinclus cesarpintoi | reverse complement strand
AACCGTTTTCTTCAGGTCATTTGATTTTTTTTTTCCCCCAGATTCACTTTTGGTTAAATACATTTTATTTTTAAATAAAAATATTTCTTCCTCCTTCCTTGTATTGATTCCACATAGTCCTCAAGAAATTGAAGAGTGCTGAAAAATAAAGATTTATTTTTATTTTTTATTTCCTCAGTACATTTTTACGTAGGGACATCCGAGGAACAAGCTATGTAAAAAGTCTTTGCCTAAGTGCAAATAAATTATGGTTTATATTTGGAATCATCTCGTGAAGGGATTGCCATAAATGTCATTATAATCTTGTTTGGACTTCAACCTGCTCAAATTATCCCATGCAGTGAAATACAGCATTACTAACTAAAGAGAAAATTGCATACATAATTATGTAAATATAGACGATAGACAGACCCAACAAAAAAGGAAAGTGAGAAGGCAAACAGAATACTAACAATTTCAAAAGTACAAACCCTGACCCACCATATGATATACAGAAATACAAATGTATAGAACTGGTAATGCAATGTAATAAAACAATGGGGTCAATATAACCAGGTTGAAGACTTAAAATGCACATGAAGAACAGACAGATCTGACCGTAGAAAAGAGCAGAGTAGTGGAGTGCCTGACATGCTGGTTTTTACTGTACCAGCTCGTTCCATTTGCTGCATGTCTGCCCCCCCCCCACAGGAAAATGGTTCATTTGCTGAGAAATCGTCAGAGTGACAGTAGGAGGAACTGAATACTGCTCAGAAATACCAATTCGTACTCCAACTGCCACTGGAGTTATGACTTGCATATTATTAGGATTTGGAAATGGAAATCAATTGAAAATAAAAGAATTGAACATTATGCGCATTTATTATTTATAACAACGTACATCTAAAAAAAAATTAGCATTACGTCATGTTTAAGTCTTTTTTCAGTCCAATCAGAAACGCACACAATTTTAAAAATATACATTAATTCATTCATTTTCATACTGTCCAGGGAGCTAGGGTCTGACTGGTAGCACGGGGTCCAAAGGCAGGAACAAAACTGCACAGGGTGCCAATCCATCACAGGCTTTAGACACACAGAGAGACAAACTGTCCTAATGCATGTCCTTAATCTACATTAATAAACAGGGAATAAGAGTACCCAGAAAAAAATATCGGCAGAACAAGCTAATTTCAGAGGGAGTCCAGACCAGGGGCTGAATCAGGAATCTTTGGATATATGAGGAAACAGAACTATCCACTTACTCCACCCTTGAAAAAAACTATACTGCCAAAACAAACATGTCACCACGCGTTTAGGATGGTAGTAACTTCGGGCTCCTGAAGATGGCATTGTACATGGATGATCAGGCCATAAATACCTGCAGGATGTGAGATGGGATTGAGACCCTAACCCTAGATATTAAAAGGGTAAATTGTACCATTCCCGATGATATGCCAATGCAAAAGACAAAAATAAAGCATGATCACATAACATCATATTTAAAGGACATCCACAATTACTGAAGCTTGCAAAAGTTGGAAGCAAGACCATCAGAAACATTCAAATCCAGTCGTGAGCAACTGTGCATTCTTCAAAGATATTCCTCACACCGCTCTGCTTTATTGTCCTCCCTGCAACAAGATAATCGAGTCAGCACATCGCTCAAAGAAAATGATTCATTCAATCTTAACTCTCAATGTCTGGCAAAATAAATAATGGAAAAGTACAAATCTAAAAAAGTAGTAAGTAGTTTTAGCCATTATAATCACCTTACAGTTGCTTGAAAATCTTAAGGCACTGAAGTAGGACACATTAAATACTTCTTATTAAATCCTACTTTTGAATTTACCTCCAAAGTTAATTACAAATCATATAATCAACACAGCCACATTGAAATAGTTTTGCTCTCTTGATTGAACTGAAAAGTTTAATCTTTGAAGAAAAACTTTTCATAAATTTCAGCATTTATTCGTATTTACTGTCATGTCCTTTTTATGTAATGACAGTGCGCACTCTGTCTCAGAAACCTTCAGCGATTTGATACTGAAAAGGCTTATTTTTGCTTAGAACTATTTCACCAACAAAGATCACAGAGCAATGTGTGTAATAGCCCGTCAGGTCTCCCAGGGTAAATTCCAAGCAACTAAAGGCCACTGATATTTACTAATATTAACGTTGATGAGTAATTAAAAATCTTGTACTTTGTCATTTAATTACTGAGGAAAATGAGCCAATGTTGCGTATCTGTGAGTGGCAAAATTATGTGAAACTGGTGTTTGAAGTTAAACTGAAGGTGATATTAGAGTCAGATGTTTTTCTGAACCTCATCTTATTTTGTTAATACATATTTTGGCATTCTGCTTAGTTTGCTGTTTCAGTACTAAAATATACCACATACTTGTACCAAAACTTACACTGCTTTCTGCAATTTAGTCTGGATCTGCTGGCGGCGCTCCTCGTTGATGGGAAAGAAGAAGAAGAGCACCAGGCCTATCAACAGCAGACATATGGGCACTGGTGTAAACAGCACTTGCAGTGTGGTGATCACTGTCGAGTCATGCCTACATGCACCAGGCTTGTATCCTGCAAAGCTAAGGAAGTGAGGTAAAGCTCATATTGTGTTCTGGAGGAGCAACCAAACCAATATCACAACCTAAACAAGGATTATAGTTCAGGTCAGAAGCTACATTCTGTAGAATGCCAGATATTGAAGATGGTGTGAACCGTGTTAATCATTCTTACACTGGACACAGTAGATACACAATTTCATTAAAAATTCCCATTTCAATGCTCATGAAGCTGCCTTAAATAACAGTTCTTGAGGGCACAGATTCAAACTTCAGGCTGGGTTTGCAAATATACTTTGAGGATAAACCACAAATCCCTATGTCATTTGGCTACTGGAAACATTTGAATATAGTTTTACACGCGTGTACACACACGATGTAAAATGTTCTGCCTCTTTATGACTAGCATTCTAACTTAATTTCTGAAAGGAAGTCACAGCTATAGCAAGTCCTTACTGTAACGCAAGTGTGGAGAGTCCATGTGCAATGCCTCCTCCGAATTTGTTAAAAAAGACAAAGCAGGAGTAGAACATGGGCTCCAGATCCATACATGTTGGGTTCTTCACTTTGAAGTCATCCACCACATCTGGGAGCATCGACCTACAGAAGAACATGTAAATGTCTGTTTCCACAGTCAAATAAATATTCGCAGCACTGAATCTAGTGTATACTGCAGAATAAATCGATTTCAAACAAATAAAATCCTTTTTAAAATATATTTTTTATAATAAATGAACAAGATACATTATAAGGGTGATAAGGGTATTTTTTTTTTCTAACCCCATCCTAAGCAAAAATTATACAAATTACATGAGTAATATGATTTAGCAATATTGCATCAGTGTCTCACTATTTCACTGTATCTGCCACCTCACTTTAACCCAAAAAGAACTCACCATGGTAGTAGATATAGAGATGCTATGCTGGCACCTGCTACTATTGCCATCAGGGCAAAGATGGGAAAATTACTCTTCACAGAATATAAGATGATTTGAGCAGGAATATAGAGCTGTACAATCACAAAAAAAACAGCTAAATGAGCAGGAAAGAAAAATAATAAATGTAACTAGGATTTAATTATCTGTTTGGACTCTTGTTAAATAAGAAACATTTTTTAAACCAAAATGGCTTTTTTAAATTAAATGAAGAATAGAGAATTGGTACTAACTGCTAGACCAATCAGGACAGTGGTCTTCTTGCCCAGCCTGAGCAACACCATCTGCCATAGTGGGATGAATGATGTGGATGATGCCTATATAATAAAATAAATGTACTGTATTCTCAATTACATAACCATATAGCCAAAATTACATGAAGTCACAGTCAAAATTTCCTACAAATCCTTAGTGATGTTGTAAGGATCTTGCTTTGCATAGTTAGCCAGCTTTAAAAGCACTTTCATATCCCTTTTGCAAGAATAGCTAAATTTAAAAGTCTAAGCTTAGGCCACTTACGCACACATGCTAACTCCACAAAGGGGGCTGACCAAGAATCAAACGCTGTTCCCTGAAACTGTAAAAGTACAGCACTATCCATTACATCGTCGTGCCATTCAATAGATTGCTTAGTTTAAGAAAACTATTGGTTTCCTGTAGGATTACCATAACCCTGGACTAAAGGGTTTTGTCAGAGTCTGCTTGTCAGCACGTCCGTCTCCATGCGGACATGCAGACTACACACAAAAAGGACTCAGGCCGCTTTGAGACTGCAATGCTACCGACCAAGGTTCCCAAACCCCAGAAACTGCAATATTTACTGTCGCTCCTATAGCGAATCCAAGCAACTGTGGGTTAAGGATTCTTGCTCAAGTACCCAGCAGTCAAGGACCCACAAAAAATAAAAAATAAAAAGCTGTCCTTGACAGCTGGACTTGAAATCTGGACGTCCTTATCCACTACCTACAGTAAAACTAAAGTCTTCTGTAAAGTCTTCTGTTGACAGTTCTGTTTGATTCTCTGAATCAAAATATCATACAAATGTTTTTCATTGTTTATTAAAAATAGTCTTATTGTATTATAGTGGTAGGAAGAGTACACCATTAAGGATTATGTGTATTGTGGTACGAAGATTACACCATTAAGGATTATGTGTATTGTGGTCACAGGCCGTTTGATGACCCAATTGTTCAAGGGACGAGACATTTGAATTCTAAGGTTCAACAGTACACTGCTCTCTTGCTCAGTGAAAATCTCCTCTGTGTTTATGTTTTTCTTCATTTTTACATCTAGAATACTATATTCTTAGTGCAAATAAGTCCCAAATGGGACAGTCAACTGAAAGGAAAACAGAGGAAAAAATAAAACTTAGGTTTACTGGGACCAAATTTAGGGGTGCCTGAGCTTAGGCTCTCCGGTACAAGTTAATTTGATCCACAGTCTGTGGTGTTATAATATCATGGAAGCGCATTCCTGTTTTCCTTTTTTACCTAGAGAAATGTTCTCAACCAAAATGTTTTCAATAAAATAACATTTTACAAAAATCTATTAATACGTATTTACATAATTATTGCACCATTATTACAACTGAATACTACTTATAATAATACAAATAATAATACTACCACCTTGTTGTAGAACATTTAATTAAGTGTGCTATTATTATGTGCCATTATCTGTTTTAATATGGCAACTTGAATGTGTACAAAATGTTGTCTGTAAAGAAATGATCTGAAAACTATGATGCAAGGTAAAAGTGACCAACCAAGCAGAAACTCCTTTGTAATGCAACGTTTCGGAAATAAAGTTTTACCATTCAGGTCTTCAGGGTCTTCAGCGTGTTGCTTGATTATTCAACATTTAAACACTACAACAGTGTATTTACTCAGCGGATAAATACTCACCAAAAACGAGAAGACAGACTAGAGCATCGCCCGCCTGAGTCAATACTTGACATGACAAGTTTTTGTCTGTGGTGTTGTGTTCGCTGTTTGTGAAAGTGTCATTACAGACTGAATTTATTCAAGCCCTACGATGCTACCCAAACATTCTGCAAGTTCTATGGCTAAAATAGTGTAGAAATACTTTAAATATAGCGTCCCTACTTTGCGGATTTTCGCTTATCGCGGGTTTCACTTGCTTATTTTTTTTTAGAAATGTTGCTAACCTTAACAAATATGTTCCATTTACCATTGCGCCTAAATGTAACGTAAAAACAATATCCTCACCATTAATATGAGGACAATGTGGTGGAATGAAGCTCCCAATCCTGCTGCATGGGTGGAGAAGAGAGCGAAGTTTGCTTGAGCAATCTGAAATGTAAACGGTAAAATATTTATAGTATTTTATAGTCCAAAACTGTAAACAATGCATGCTGAGGTCAAAACGTAATCAGTTTATATATTGTTTGTACACGTTTCGGCATTCACATCCATGAGATAATCCTGAAAAGTGACATTTATCTAATGAACAACAGGTCCAATATGGTGTACCATCAAAAACAACACATTGTTTAGTTTTCTAACCTGAAAAGCAACTGAGGAAAAAAGGAATGCAAACACAAGGTGCACATATGGAGTGTGTCCCACAACCATCTTCATTACCCTCAGGTATGACATTTGAATACGGCCCAGTGTACTCAGTGGAGCTAATAAAAACACAAATACAAAGGAAAATAAATACATTTTCCCCCTGTTTTAACCCTGCTTATCCTGGTCTGTGCCATGGAAGGGTCCTTAACCACCCGGTTCACCACAGATACATTTTCATGATGTTGTTATAAACAATTGTAATAAAATTTGTGCTCACCCAGTTGCTCTTTCACTCCAAGGAAAAGCACAATGCAGCAAATGAAGCAGAACACCCCTAACACCAATGCACTTGTGAAATATGCACTTCTCTGTAAGATAAATAAATGCGATACATTAAGGTGTGTCACATGAGAACAGTTGAGTCACACTTCAAGGAGTACTAAGACCCAGGAGCATCTAGATACACATCCAGACCATGTTTAAAGCCAGAACACTTGTAGCTGGACTTGACAAGAATCCCACATAACAGGATTTATGGTGTCAGGAACTATCTGGAGTTGACCAAATGCATGAAAATACATACTGAAGTGAATCTGGCCAGGTTAGATTTCAGTCATGTTTTGAAATTGTGTTTGGTTTCTGGCAATACTGTCAAGTCCAACTGTGTGACTGGTGGTGCACTTGAAGGTCAGGCACCTGTTTCCAGCTGTATTCTGCCTCACCAGATTTCAAGTAACCAACACCTCCATGTTCTGTTTGGTCAGCTCACAGAACCTGTTGCGTATAATACTGCCGTCAGCAAATAAAAAAAAATCAAATAAAAAAAAAAAATCTCCAACCTGCAATGCTGACCAGGGGGCACCTTGCATGATTCATTTGTATAATATGGAAGGTTTGCTTTCTTAAATACTCCAACAAGCAACATGTACATTACACACACACACACACACACACGCACACCTTGACCAATATACACACAGAACATACACACAGAGCACTGCATGCTTACTGACACACAGATCCTGGTAAAGTCGGGACATTTTGTAATATGTATGATCAGTAAGGCCAGACTTATTTAACTGCTTGTTTCTCAGATGTCCCTACTCAAGAATTTACTGAGGAGGGAGGAAAAATAAATAAATCTTAATTTTTTTGCACTTTTCAATTTCTATGTGGAATATACTATGATATTCTATATTCAATTTATTTTTAAATAAAATGTATTTAACATACAATTAAATTAAAGTGAATCTGGAAAAAAATAAAATGAACAGAAGAAAATGGTTGGCTCTCCATGGGAAGGCGGAAAACCATATAAAATTATTTTTTTCAAATTTCAACCATTGGTGCTGCGGCGGATCCATGAAATACCTAAATAAATATATATATAGTATTTTTCCTAATATGATCATCGGCGGATCCGCAAACTAAGCAATCAAAAAAGTCTGGCCTAATTAAACTCCAAGATGATAAAGAAATGCGTAATCATTTATTACAATTTAGTAATCAAACAGACAGTCAGAACAATGTTTATTGTATTTATTTAACATCACATTTTACATCAATTGCTAAATATGACAGCATGTCATACATACATACTCCGATCATGCTAAGATAGTGTAATCAATTAACTTAATGCATGTCTTTGGACTGAGAACCTAGAGTAAACCCATACAGACATGGGGAGAAGAAAGTACACAAAGATTAAATCAAAGGTCAGAAAATGTGCTGTTAATTATACAATGCTGATCCACTTACCCCCTACAAACAGTTACCAAATAAGGGTTTATTATTAATAATGATTTTCTGATACACAATAGCCAGGTTGTCCAACTCTGGCCATCTTGCAGACACGAAGCAGACTGTAAAAACAAAGTAGAGAAAATGGAGATGAACCTTAACTTGTTTGGACACGTTATATTTTCAACAATGTAATAATTCATCAACACACTGAGAACTATGGTTTTATATACAGTAGTTGAACATGACTTAATCGTTTCAAATTGTTTTGCACCACTTAATATATGACCAGCATACCAGGATAAGATCATCCCCATATGCAGATCATGCTTGTTAGAAGCTATACTGGCATGTTGGAGAGTGGTAATCTATAATTATTTTGCATCACTTATATTTGTAAACACCTGAAAATATTACAAGCAGTAAACCTCTTATGATCCCAATAAGTAAATACAGGTTATATTATCATAATGTGTTAATATGCTAAGTCCATCCATACATTAACTTCCGCTTAATCCACAAGGGGCCAGCCGGTGCCCAACTCTGGGCGCAAGGGCAGGAACAACTCCAGACAGGGTGCCAATCCATCATAGGGCACATGCACAGTCACACTTAGGGCCACTTTTAGAGACAACAAATAACCTGATGCATGTCTTTGGACTGTGGGATGAAATCGGAGTACCCAGAAGAAACCCATGCAGACTCCACACAAAAAGGATCCAGGCCACTTCAGCCTGGGATTGAACCCAGGACCCAGTGATGCTACCCACCGAGCTGCCCTAACTTATGCTAAAGTGAAAAATACAATTCCTTGAAAAAAATGTGGAAATCATGACATAGAATCAACTGATACAGATTTTTTTTGTTGGTGGTGATTGTGTTTAATATTATTACCCCCCCTCAATATTAAGTTATTCCATACTTGTCCCACTACTTGATCTGAAAAAATATGCACAATTAACAGATGTCAACTACGACGAATTTATGATGCACTGGGTGTTTAGCCTTTAAACAAAAATCCTTTGCCGTCATACCTTTAAGTTAGTTATTTTCTAAGAAGTAATCAACATGTGTGGAGAGTCTATAATTTGCTAGTAAATATTGAATAATTAAAACTGCAAGAGTGCATTATCCCATTTTATCTTGATATAGGTTGAAGGATAGTGTCTGGAGCCTCTCGTGATGTCAGCAACTTTACCCAAACTATTGTTTTAATTAAAAGATAGTATATCAATCGCTTCAATTAATATAAAAGTTGTGTATTTAGATCATTTGCATATGGCAAATACAGAATTTCTTTTCCTACACATTAAGCTGTAAATTGTAGCAAGACCATTAAATATACCATTCTTACCTCACTTTCAAAAATGATACTTTGAGAAGAACATCTTGCATCCATTTGCAGGCATTATCATCATTTCTCACAAGACTGCATTATGCACATTTCCCATCTGAGTGCTTGGAGCACTAAAATGGACACATTTTTCAAAAACAGCTCAAGGTTCAGGTAGACTTGTTAACTATACAAAATAGTCATCGTTAACTGTGACAAACACCCAAAGGCTAGTTTTTTTGTTTAAAAAAAGAAAAAACAGCAACAAACATAACATTATATATACACTTGATTGGTTACACTTGACTGGATAAACTAATTAGAATATAGACTGCTCACAAAAATTAGGGCATACCCCTAAATGACAACCTAGAACACCAACCAGGGTGTTAGATTCCCTTAAGGTTTATAGGACACTCAGTGCAGAAATGCTGATGCCAAACAAACAGTAAAAATAGAAAGATGTATTAAGGAAGTTAATATTAAGGAAACAGGAGATCGGGAGGACTGGTAAGGAATGAGACCAAAAAGCATAGCAGCTGTGCAAGCTGTCCTGACTTGAAGATGAGGTGAGGTGAGGAACTGGACCAGGATGCAGAAGCTTCTGCGAAAAAAAATCCCTGACAAATTGGCAAGGACTGAGGTCGAGGGCAAGTGCAGAATTTGGTGCTGAAGAGAATTGAGACCAAACCACACTCAACTTATAAAATGCATGCACGTGCTCACACTGACACACATGTAGCAAATCACAGAAGCAGAGAAGTTCTGAGGAGACTGGGGATTCAAAAAAAATCACTGGGTGGGAATGTGAATAAATGTTTAAAGTCTTACAATAAAAACCTGATGCCCTGAGGTTTATTTGCACCATGTAATAATTAGACTCCAGAACAGCACCCAAACCGCATCCCATAGCAAACAGGAAAAAAGAAATTGATAAGGTATTGTATAGGTTCTCAAGTTTCAATGCTTTGCATTGGTAATTAGGTTTATAACATGGCGAAGCAAAATATGGCGTGACTGCAAAACGGAAGTATAGTATGATTAGAACTCTGATATGAAATATCTTTCCTGTTTGAAAGCACGCCTTAAATACCAGTGTCACATTGCTTCTTTAAAGGGTTAAAAATAGACAGAAAAGTAACTGTTTTAAGTATCTTTCATGGGTGAGCTGTTTGTGACATTTAAAAAGTTTTAAACGCTGCATTTATGGTCCAACATTACAGCCAACTAGCTGTGTTGCAGGATGAAACCGTATGTTAAACAATGACACTCACTAGCTGGCAGAGAACGATGTCTGATTAATAATTCAAGTAAGCTAAGCTTGACTTATGCCAGCTTCAACCAAGACATACCTAGAAATGCTAAGCACCGATCATGTGACCAGAAGTACTGTCCACAGGCACTGCGCTGGATTTCCCTGCTTAAAGGTTTAAAGTGTAATGAAGCATTTCCTGTTCAGGAAATTAGCTTATTCAAGTAGACTCATTCCCTCTTGTTTGTCTGCAGCCTGTCTTTTTACTATCTGGTATTTACTATACCTGGTATTTTTACTCATCGTGCACATGTATATTAAACGAAAAAAAATTTCATCCATGCAGACTCCACACAGAAAAGACCCAGGCCGCTGCACCCTGGAATTGAACCCGGGACCTTCTTGCTGTGAAGCAGCGGTGAAACACCTAGCCAACACACCCAAGGACTGCATGGATTATTCAACTTGTCTTTCAATAAAATGCCTTTTACCAGAGTCAAGAGTATTTAAACGATCTGATTATTAGACACTGCTAGGAACAATGATCAACAAATTACAGATAATTCATTATGATACAATGGAATATGTGGAACCATGGTGGCAGTGTTCATTTCGTTAATGATCTATTTTCACAGTAGTTTTCGTCAACGAATCTTTTCTTCATGACGAAAACTAAGCAATAACTAAACAAAAACTACTTACAATGATGAAAACTGACGAAATTGACACTTTCGTCAACGTAATAAAAACGAGACGAAAATGTTCGGCGTAGGTGACGTCCAATCAGAACTGAATTAGCTTTGTGAAAGGCAGGGACAAGTTAGGAAAACAT
>JAUZSV010390378.1:0-11172 GCA_034780495.1 Parotocinclus cesarpintoi | reverse complement strand
CTCATGACAAGTTTTTATCTGCGTTTTTGTGTTCGCTGTTTGTGAAAGTTTCATTATAGACTGAATGCATTCAAGCCCTACGATGCCACCCAAACGTTCTGCAAATTCTACGGCTAAAATAGTGTATAAACACTTAAATAAATATAGCGTCTCTACTTTTCGTTTATCACGGGTGGTCCAGGAATGTAACCCCCGCGATAAACAATCACTGTATTTAAAAACAACTCTGGCCACTCTTTTAGCTGTAGCAATTTTCTATGCCAAGAAAACACAAGGTTTGTACTCAGCTTAAAGATTTTAAGTGTATAAAAGGTGATATTGCTTTGCTTGTTCTGGAAATCAAGTGCATCCATTTCCTCAGAGTTGTGTGCTGCCAGCGAGCTTTGTTTATATTTCATCCTGTGTGCTAATATTTTGGTTTTACAGTGTGTGATTGGTAATGTAGGCGTGTCCTGTATGTTGTCATGCATTTAAACAGTTCAACTTTGGATTTGATGACAGTGAGGTACAATAAGTGCAAAATAAGAATATATCCATTAGTAACTAAGCAACCCCTGGAAGTGCATTTCTGAAGCCTCAATGCTAGGTCTCAAGGCCAATGTCCTGTTTCATAAATTGTAACGTGGTCGTTAAAAAGCGCGTACCTGTATTTATTATTAATTTAATTAATTTATGCCATGGCTCACATCCTCTCTGTTGGTTGCTTCAGCTGTGTGAAGTGCTCTCCAGCGGATATTGAAGGATGCACAAGAGCTATACAGATGTGTATGTGAACAACTTGTATAGCAGCTGTACAAATAACACTTACAAATTGGCAAGTATAATCCACAGCCTTAAGAAAAAAGGCTTCAAAATGTACAGTGTTGTAACAAAGAAATACATTTCGTTCACTTAGAGGAATCTTTCAAAATCTTTAAAAAATTAAAAATGTCCAACTGTCACCATAGTGATAATTAGCTTTGCTGTGTTTGAACACGAAACCAAGTGGTACAGGTAACAGTGAGAGTGATTTTTACAGGAATACAAGAGCTTTTGTGGTAAATATCTGAGCACAGTACACTGCATTCAAAGAGAGACACTGCACCATAGAACAAACACAGCATCAGCACTTAAAATGCAAAAACTGCCAAAAAAAAAAAAAAAGAGCACCGCCAGGATCACACGTGCCGTCTCCTTCATTGCGCAAATGCTAATGTGCTATTATTCACTATACATGTGAAACTGTAAGACACTCCCAAGCTTAGGATGAACCCTTAACATGAGTGGTTGAGGGTGTGGAGCAATATTACATCATACAAAGCAATATTGTTATTGCCATTTGACTCCATTTATGTGGACGTCGCTGGATAATAGGAATATCTCTACATACAGACTCCTATTAAGAGATTTATGTCATTTTGTACAAATGTTGAAACTAAAAGACTTTAAGCTACACCCTGGTATGTTTGGTGGTAGACAGGCACATGTGACCGGGGGTAGGACAGGGAGAAGGAGGGCGAGACTTACATCCTGCATCTGAGCGTTGAACAGAGCACATGAGGACAACTGAAAAGACTGTATCATAACCTGGGCCACACCCTGTGGAGCGAAACACAGTGCACTCTGCCACGTCAGGGAAAAGACACTCTCACACTTGTGGCAACTTTGTGCACATCACATGCTTTTAGATGCTCTGCTTCTTTGTTAAAATGGAAGGCTGTCATGCAATCAGATGGAATGTTAAGCAGCAAATGAGTTCAGAATTCAGCAAATGCTCTTCAGGATAATCCTTCTTTCAGTCCTTTCGCATTAACTTCTTCACATGCTTGTTGAGATTAGGCATTATTAAAAGGCAGTAATGCATAGCAAGCACAAATTAGTATGTTCAAATTGAGTCCATCAGCTAAGGATCTCATTCTTGTACTCCAGACATAAAATAACAAATGATTATGTGGCACCAACAACCTGGAATCAGCATTCCAGCTTTAGAATGGCATGTTGAAAATACAACCCAACAAGCTACTCAAATATCACGGTTCTTTTATTACTGACTCCCATGAATAAGTAGCTTCAAATTCAGAAAGCCTTGAAAAACCTGCTGGCTGCTGGAATGAAGAACATGTTGAAGAGACAAAATAAATTTTAGCAAGTGGAAAACTACATTAGTACCTTTCAATGTGGTTTTCATAAATTAAAATGGAAGATATTTCTGCTCATTAAACATGAAATAATCCCAGTCCATCAGTAAAAAGAAACTACTACAGAGATTGTTACACTGAAAATACACAAAGAAAATAAATGTAACTAATTGTACAGAAAAATAAAAGTTTGACTTCAGGATTTCTTTTTACTGGTTCAGGTTTTATTTTTGTCTGTGAAAGTATGGCTGCTGAAGTAAAAATAAACGTTTTATAAATAACATGTGATGACATTTTACCTCTTCATGTTGAATAACACTGAGGTCTTCCTTTAAGCGTTTCAAAAGCTCTTTTCTGATGTGTTTAGGTGACATGTTGACCTCCTGTTTGACCTATAGTATACGAGTACGCAGACAGTTGAGGAATTTAGGTTTTGCTATATAAAGCGAGTTTGTATTAGTGACAGAAAATCATGGAATGGGAAAGTTTACCAGTGTGACGATTAGTACTAACTAGACCCAAGTAGTTGTATTTGAATGGAGATCCCAGAAACCTTAAGAGAGCTGTTTGATGAGAAGTCGATTCTGGTCATAAACCACAGAATGGATAATCAGCCACCCATGTCAGAAATAAGACAAGCAGCAAAAATGAAAACAAGCTTTGAGTGTATGCCATGAGATTTATCAACTAATGTACTTACTCATAAGTTCTAACTTACTGTAATCTCTAAATGGATGCACACCACAATAAAGTAATTATCTCTATATATATATATATATATATATAAAGTACATGAAATGGAAGGGGTATAAGTGTAGCTGAAAGTCATTAGTCATTCCTTTAAGTTATGACGGCAGATAACGGTGTCCTCTTTTGCTAACTGCAAATTACAATGTTTGATGCACCAAATTATTGGCTGAAACTCAAAGTTGTGCCAAAATCCGAAAAGGTAATCTGAAAAGGTTTGTTTGTCTTTATTGTTGTTTAAGATAATATTTTAGAAAGACGCGCAATAAAAATATTTTTACACTCAAAATTGTTATAGTTCACTTGTTAAATGTCTCGTAATCGTAACTGTGATTTCACACAGGTGGCACTTTTGCTCTGGATCTGCTTTTTTGCTGAACCTGAACATGTCTGCTCCGACCAGAGACTAAGGGAAATATGGGTTTGAACAATTTCAAATCCCAATATCTGGCCCAGGATCACATTAACCTTTAATGTATCAAAATGTCCTGTTTTTTTGATCTCTTTAAGCCAAAAACAAAACAAAAAAAGATTTTGCTGCATTTCTAATTAAATTCCGAAACATATCCGGATAGCTGGATTAACTGCTATTATTGGAGACAAAAAAAGACTGCTGGTGTTATGATGTTTTTGCTGATAGGCAGCCTTTACTCAATAAGGACTATTGGGACTACTAATGTTTATTATGATATGTTTAATACGGCAGTCAGTCAGTTACTAAGCAATTGTTGTTTAGAGTCATTCTGTAGTTGAGTACTTTGACAGTAAAACATTAAGAGGCATATTTAATGTTATTAAATATTGAAACAACAAAAAACTGGTAGATATTTCAATGTTTCTGTAGATATTTCTGAGCCTATACAGGTTGGATTGGTTCACGATATTTAAACTTTAGGTTGGGAATCCTAATTTCCTGAAATTAGATTTTAGATTTTGCCCTGTACGCAGTACAATACTTTTGCAGTTGCTGGGCATTCTGGCTGACATTTATGTGCACAAACATATCTGTGCTATACAAGCCATTTGAGTTCTTGACACATTCTTGGATTTGTCTTGGAGAATTAGCAGTCATTATATCACCAAACAAGCTATAGCTCATGATAAGTAGGATGTTGATACCATTCCTTAAGGTGTATACAATCAACTGCTCATAGATTCCAAATATGAAGTAAAATTATCTGCTTTGAAGCTCACTGAATTAGAAGTATAAAGAATTGAATTCAAGCTCTTCACTTTAGTTTAGTGTGCACCATGCAATAAATGAAATTTAAAAGAAAGAATGAAAGTAAAAAGATAAAAGTAAGATCAAAGTAAGGCTTTTATTAACTAAGCCATGAATCAGTTGAAGTCCTTCACCAGAGCAAGTCCCACACTCCAAAGCATATTCACACATTCAACATTGTTATTAGCATTTACATAAGAAACATCCATTAAAACAACATGATTATAGACTGACAATACTTCATTATTCATACTGTTTTTAAAAATAAAGGTTAGATATTAATGTTATCTGCTAAATGAATGATAAATATGAAAAGCACACAAAGATAAATATACTACACTACAGTGCCATATCTGAGAAATAAAAACATGCCAATGCAGATGGAAAGACTATAAATATTGTTTGAGAAAAGCATGCGAAGTTCCAGCAATTACTCAAAAACCCAAACCTGAAAATAAAGCTAAATACATAACCAAAGATACAAATTTGTGGTTCGTATGATGGAGCCATGCAAGAGACTATGGAAAAATAGGGAGAAAAACTAAACAGTACCAGGCATAAACCAAAGCAGAACACATCTACATTGTCGTATCAGCTTTCAGAGAGAAAAGCTTAAGAGCGTGCAGATAGAGGTTGTAGAGAGAACTAGAGCCAAGCTGTTGTTTTGTTTCCAAATGTTTTATGCTTGCTTTGCTATAACAGCATGGCTGAAGCCTTGTTGCAGCAGCAAAACATGACCAAGATGTAATATTCTGCAGCCCACTGGCCCTGGCTACTTTACAGGTAGGGGTGGGCGATACAATGATTTTACACTGTGAAGAATTAAAATATGTAAATTTGCCTTTAAAAAGTGAATTATCATACTGAATATACACTGCTCACTAAAATTTCATTTGAAATATCCCCTAATTTTTGTGAAGCAGTAAATTGGGTCACTTTTGTCAAACCCTATCTGTTTTAACAGCTGGACGGTATTCTGTTTGCTATTCCTGCATATGTTATCTGTAAATTAATTTGTTTAAATCTGATTGCTTACTGCAGTGGTCTACGATGCTAGTACACCACTGCAAGAGACTGATGTTCTAGTGTCTGTGAGGTTTCTGGTCTGGGCAGGTGCTATACATGCACGCTATGCTGTTTTTGAGGGTGAACATCTAACCTTCTAACGCTAAAGGTGCCTAAAAAGATGACCGGTGGATGCAGTAAGCTCCAGTCCCACCTGCAGCGGTCTCAGTTACAGCCTACCCTCTCTGAAATGTGACACCTGTCCTGACTGGAAGGGATTGCGGACTAGATTGGATTAGACCACTACGCCACCCAATCGCTTTCAACATCTGTGATGCCGCAACATTTTACATGGCCACATGGCACCCAAATGACACCAAACAACAAACCAATTGCTTGTGTGTGTGGAGACAGAAGTGGCTTCAAGTAGAAAGTAGCTACAAGAGGCAGCCCATATAATCTGAAAAAGCTGCAGGTCTGCATTCAGCCCATATGGTATGTGCCTTTGACAAAGGTTGCGCCTCAACATAAGGAATGCAGGAAAAGTCTTGACTGAAGCAGCACAGCCCCTCAACCATAAAAGAAGAGCAATATAACAACTGTAACTGTACAATGACATGCACATAGCAATGAATATGACTCTGGATTTCTACTCTTACCTCTTTCTTGCGATTCTTAAGCATGTTTTGGAACTTGGAGAGCTCCTTATCCTGCTCAGATTTGATCCTTTTAGCCTCATCCCGCAGATGATTGGTGTGATCCTGTTCCATACGCTCTATGGTCTGCTTCTGCTGCTTTTCCAGGTTCTCCACCTCTTGATCATACTGACGCTTCTTTACCTAATAGATAAGTAATCAGAGGCATTCTAAAAACCTAAATGATAGCGCCCAGAAGGTATCTCAATGTTCCAATCATTTTACCCCTTCCAAAATAGGCATGGATTACCCTCTAAGAGCCAGACCTATACACAGCCATGAGAGAATTCAATTATTTCCAATCCCAACTGTATCCCAATTATTAAGGAAAATCTATTTCCCTCTGTCAGACAGCAGGAGATGTCCCAAAACAGTCTCAATCTCAAGACTTATTACATATTACTGTGCAAAACTGTGGATTTATCATTGTTTATTTAAGTCCCAACAGTATCAGTTGCAGAAGAACAAATGCACTGATACATATTACTTAATGTGAACCAAATCCTGTAGGTGCTGGATCTGTATGGAGTTCTGGTTTGTTTGTATATCTATATTAAGATATATGTAGACACTCACTGTCATCTCATTCTCAAAGCGCCGGAACAGCTGCTCTCTCTGCTGCTGCAGTTTATTACTCAGCTGCTGATGTGCTCTCTGCTCTTCTTTCTGTAGCAGTCTCAACTCACGTAGTTCCTGACGCCTACAACATCACCACACAAAAGCAACATTTTGAGTTATTTCACATAAACCACAGCACCAAGTTCACTACGAAAACAGTGTTTGAAACACTGAGATCAAAGTGTGTATGAAACAGAACCATCATTAATGACAAAACAAAAAAAAAGTTTTCTGGAAATAGATAATTAATTTGTCGTCTTAAATATCATTCTATACCATAGACATTACAGTTATTTGAACTCCTTGTTAGAAATAAAAGGTAGTGAAAACAAAGCCAAAATTTAACCAGCTCCTTCCAATCTAAACCCCAACCCTTTTATCCAAACCCCATTTTGTACTTCGTACCTCTCAAGACTAGAGCATGGGTCAACTGGTAAACCAAGCCACTCCATGACTAAATGAATTCAAGCATCAACACTCTTTTTAGTGGTGATACCTCTTAACACAGTGGTCAAAAAATATATTGACAGACTTAATACATAACTCTTCATTGAATTGTTCCTTTTCTTTATTACTTGTTTTACCTGCATCAGTTTCTAACAGGGTTTTAGTTGGATGGTGTTCCTGTGCTGAAGGCTAAGAAGAATGCAAAGCAAGATCGCAGATGCCTTTGTTCTGGATAAGGTCATTTGATAAATTTGTAAATGCAAATGAGTATAATGGTTTTTTATCTACCCATTTTAAAAATCATTTCCAATTAAGGACAATATAAAGACTGCATATCTAACAGACAACAGTCCTCAACATTGGGCAATAACTGGGAGAGGACCCAAAAGAAAAAGTCATAAATATGCCTACAATACTAAACACCTTAGTGTCCAAGCCTGAGTTAATGCTGCACATTATGGAATATTTAAAGATTTGAAGCTGCTATCAAATACCATCTCGAATATTTTTCAATAAAAAAAACAAAACAAAATCAAGACATGCTTTCTGATGTCTATATATAGTGTGTAGGGCGAAATGGATAATCACATTAAACTAAAAACTTTTATTACTATAATTTTCATTTCTGTCTACAGAGATCAATTCCATTTAGACACAAAGCTATATTTTCCTAGGTAAAGTGCAGGCTCGTTTTTAAAAACAAGCATATCTGTCATTAACACATTTATTCATTTGTGGCGACACTGACTTCCATACCTTTACTTATTCATCTATTTATTTATTTAACTACTTAAACTGGGAAAGGGTTACCCCCACTTACCCCACTCTCTCTTCGTATTTCGGAAACTGTTAAGTGTGAGAAGTGAGCGCAATTAAAATACCTGGAATAGGATATCTTTTATACGATATTAATTACACACCTCCCTACCAGCATATCAGCAGTCTGACACAAAAAGCAATTAATTCTGTGTGAAAACACTGTCCTTGTACTAGAGCAGTACTAATCACATCACACAGCATCAAACAATATAGCTTTTTTACAATCCTGCATTTCCTTAAGGCAAAATATGTTATAATTATGGCAGCAAGCACTCCAAGATCTGCATAAGACTGAAATAAAATCGTGTCACTGTGCACAGCAGTGTCTGTGATTGGAGGTCAGGAATGAGCAGCTCTCTCCAACAGATTCTATATGATTTGTGGAAAACCTAGTATAATGTGAACCATGGATACTCTTAATCATTATGAAATGAACTGTTATAAGAATAATCATCTATAACACTTAATACCAATTATAGACTGCAACATATCAATTATGGACATTACCTCAAGAACCTCAGCTCCTCATTTTTGGTGTCATTGTCGGTAACGATTTTTGAAGTGGTTACACTGACCTCCACTCCATCTACCATGAACTTGCGTGTCTTTTTCAGGGTCTTCTTCTGAAATTTGCTGTCCTGTACAAACAACACTCCAGAACATAAGTCATTTCTTTAAAAAACAAACAAACCAAGTATTACACATTAATTCAAATTTAGGTCACCTTACCTGTACAGAAATAGATCCATCTTTACTTCTGGACAAGAAGCTGGAGATAGAAAGGTTCATATCAATGCTGTTGGTGTCTGCTGCTGAGCTGCTTCCAGAATCAGAATCTTTCTCAACTTCTGTCTTTGTTGCCACAGCTTTATTGTGGTCCACATTAGCCTCTGGAGCTCCTTTAGAAGATGTTAGCTCTTTATTTGCTTCCGGAGCTAACTCTGATTCTTTTTCTTCCTTTTCTGCATTAATGACTATAACAGGTGTCTCATTAACGGAAATCTCACCTTCACTCTCTCTTTTCTCTGTCTTACTAGGAACATCCTCTAAACTGGCTTTGGTGACGGTCTCAGTCGTCTCCACCTCTGGTTTTGACTCCATAGACTCTTCTTGCTGAGGCATATTATCTTCCTCCTCTTTCTTATCCTCATTTGCAGGTTTATCCTCATAGGTCTGTTCTCCATCTTTCTCCATCTGTGTCTCATTTACATCAGGCTCACTCTTGTCAATAAAAACTTCTACAGAAATGCTATTGTTTTCTGGTTCAGAGCACTCTTCTCCTGCCTCTGCAATAGCTTTTGGTTCAATGTTCTCCTTCTCTACCTGCTGATCCTCTTGTACACCCTCCATTTTCTTTTCCTTCTCAACAATCTCAGTGGGCTTCTCCATCACAACCACCTGATTCTCCTCCTCTCCAGTCTCCTCACTGACAGTAACAACATTCTGGCCCTTAGCCTCCTGTGTCTCAGTGTTGTTTGGTGTTGGGGTGCTTGGAACTACAGAGATTTTCTCCTCTGCAGTGGGTTCTGGATTCTGGATTTCTTGCTGTCTGGTCACATGCTCCTCTTCAGCATGCAAGTCTGCTTTAGCATGGTCCGGCTCAGTTGAATGTAGAACTACAGTCGAATCCCTCTTACTATCCTCAGCGTTTTGTGGTTTTGCCTGAGGCTCAGGCTTCTCCAAGACTGATTCTGGGATGCTTACATTCTCAGGAAGCTTGTCATCGTCTGCGCTACCAGTGCTGATCTCAGATGATGCCCGTTTATGTCCTGGCACATCCTACATTGTAAAAAGATGCCATAATAAAAATTTTACTGTATGTAATTCATGGGCTATTTATGGATTATTAGTCTGTTAGATTATTAGATATAATAGTACCACAATACTTTAACCAAAATGATGATATCCCTGATTATCACCATATCATCACGATACTGGGATACATGATATATTGCAAGACAATACCCTACGAAACATCTGTGTAACTAAAAACAAAATACTCCAATATTGGCAAATAACAGGAATTAATGCATTAATTGATTTCAGTTTGACAAAATGGACAAATAATATGAAACAATGCACAACATTAACACACAGGCTGACCACAAGTGTGTGATCATTCCAAAGTAAAATAGCAAGAAACTACTGAAAAGCAGGGTTTAACATCTAAAGGTAGAAACCAACTAGGCCTGACTTTCAGAAAAGAGTTTTCAAAATCTTTCAGCCTGTGTAAATTACACTTACAGAAACAAAAATAATAATAAAAAAAAAACCCCCATAAAAATACACAGTACATAATAAACATAACTAACCTGTTTTGTGCAAACCTTGGAATATATATACACAGTATTCCCTCGCCACTTGGTGGTTCACCTATCGCGGACTCAGTGCATCGCGGGTTTTCAAAAAAATATGAATGGAAAAAATATATTGTGGATTTTGGCTGTTTCGCAGGTTTTTGCAGAACCTTTACATTAAAGAAATCACAAAATGTATAAAAAATATATCAAAAATATTATTTCTAACTAAAGAATGTTATAAATCGTAACATATTACGATTTATTTTACAGTAAACAGACACTCAATGTGTAGGATATGACGTGTTCTGTTCGCTGTTTGTGAAAGTTTCATTATAGACTGAATTTATTTAAGCCCTATGATGCCACCCAAACGTTCTGCAAGTTTTACCGCTAAAATAGTGTATAAATACTTTAATAAATATAGCGTCCCTTCTTCGCGGATTTTCGTTTATCGCGGGTGGTCCTGGAACGTAAGCCCCGCAATAAACGAGGGAACACTGTATATATAACCTGGACATGTTCAGTAGAGAGTGTACTCATGTCTGCAACCATTGCACAGAGAGGTATTGCATCTTTTCCTGTGAGCTTTGTTATCTTCACCACAGGTTTCCCTATTCATTAGCCCCATCAAGTGGAGTCATAAAGCACTAATAAAGTCAAAATGTTCGTTTAGAGCACATGCATGTTTAAATCTGGTGCCAGTGTACTAATAATGAATCACAACTGAAAGTGATACAATATATCACCATATCGATATATAGATCCACCTCTATTAAATAGGTATTGGCAGTCAGTTTCTCAATCAATTCGTTTTTTCACTGAAATATTACTTAACTGTTTCATTTATGGTCAACGTTCATTCCAGTCCAAGTACGAAAACTTTCAGCTGTCAGGTCATTGTAATATAATTACAGATACTACAATAGCCTTCAGTCTAACATTACACAATTGTTTTCCACATTCAGTTCAATTCAGGGTCAAGGAGGGCTGAAGCCTATCCAGCAGCACAGACTGCGAGACAGGAAACAGGCCAGTTTGTCACAAGTCACATGCACACATTTATATATCTCTGTAATATGGGAGGACGCTGTAGTAACCAGGAAGCCCAAACAGACGGAGTGGAAATCATAGATAGATACATACATACATACAAACATACACACACACATACAAACATACACACACACATACAAACATACACA
>JAUZSV010390268.1:0-11172 GCA_034780495.1 Parotocinclus cesarpintoi | reverse complement strand
TGTGTGTGTGTGTGTGTGTGTGTGTGTGTGTGTGTGTGTGTGTGTGTGTGTGTGTGTGTGTGTGTGTGTGCACATGCCCTATGATGTTTTGATGCCCTGTTTATGATTTGCCTTCCACCCTGTGCTGAAGATTAGGTGGCTACCCTAAACAGGATTAAGTGTATATAAAAATGAATTAATGTTTTAGGATTGATCTCTATATTGTGTCATTGTTACTTTGTCAGAAATGCACAATTTCACCCATTTACAATTTCCTTCGACTTTAATGCTACTGCTACAGTCTCCTCGTCCCCTTTTTGTGCATTCATAGTGTTACATAACAGGCTTATAATGTCTTTAGCATGCCTTCCCCCACAATTTTCTGTATCTCTAATATCCAGAGAGATAGCAAGAGAAAAAGAGAAAGAATGAGGACTAGCTACAGTACTGCAGAACATAACTGCCCTCTGCTGTTTTAGTGAAACATAAAATAAAAACCCAGATGCAGCAGGATTGGTAGTTACAGATGCTCTGAATTTTCATTTGGATATTTTGAATGACTCCCATTGCAAACGGAAAGATAAATACTTAAGAAAATAATATGATAACATAACAACATAATATGGCAACTACTAATGGTAATAATATAAAGCTAATGTGAAATCTTTGCTTGCATGCATCCTGGTAGTGCAATGATATAATGGTCTTTCTCAAGACTGTTGAACTTTCTAACATTTACATTTTAAAACAGTATGGGAAATTCATATAAAAAGCAAAACAAAACTTGTACATTTACTTTGACTTTTATTTAATTGCGGACAGTATGAACCTGATAAAGTTCCAGTTTTGTCTGGTCAACATAATTTTATTAATTGACATACATAAATTCCTGCATTTCAGATCTGCAATGCATTCCAAATATTTTGTAATACTTTTTGTAACGCTGCCATTCCTTCTCCCAAAACAAAGCCATTTTGTTACTGATCTTACAAAGGGACTTGGTCTTCTGATGTTATTTTGTCCCATTCTTTCTGCAAACACATCTTAAGATATGCAACAGTACTGGATTGCAAATGTTGCAGTTTTTGTTTCAAATATATCCACACATTGTCTAATAAAGACAGGTCAGGACTGCAGACTATATTCGTCTACAGTCATATCATTGTAATGTATTCCAAAGCCAATATCTGATTGCATTGTTTTGTTGAAAAGTACATTAACATCCCAGGAAAAGATTGTGTTGTGTTGCTGCTGCCATAAATGTAATCACAGAAGTGTAAATTATCTTTGCCAATGGCACTGACCCAACCCCATAACCAGACCCTAGACTTGCTGCTAAAAGTATTAATGGTTCTTTTTGTCTTTGATCCAGAGAACACTGGATCCAGATTTTTAAAATTGCATAGGGTGAATCAAAAGCCCAGGACACATCGCATGCTGCCTTGTGGACTTTTTACAAAGGCTGCCAAAACCATTGTTGAGGTTTCTTCGTTGGTAGAGGTCTTTGGATCACCACTATGTGGCGCATCATCCAAAGTCCCGGTTTCACGGAATTTGGCTGTGAGGGATGCACAGTGGCGGATGCTGGTCTTTCAATGAGGGGAAGCTCACTTTCGGCCTACATCATAAAATGTGTCGGATTATTTATACGTAAATTCTACCCTCCGTTCCTTTTTAAGAAAAAGATCTGTGACCCTGTTCTACCAACAAGGCGTCTTTTCCAGGGACTTGACTAGTGTCCTCTCAACTCAGAACAAAATGAAAATTTAAAAAATTCAAATTAACTGCGCTCACGAATGTTTACACCAAAAGATCGCTGAATCGCTCATTTCGCTGTCAATCAAAAAGGGTTTCAGCCTCACACAGATCATCCAATCATCATGCAGAAGCTGAGCGTCCAGGCCAGCTGAGGCCAGCCCACTGCCCTATAGATCCCCAGAGACACTGAGCGTCCGATGGGCGGGACAAAGCCCAGCATTTATCCAATGGCTCGTCTCGTTTCGCTGCACTCTTTGCTTCACTATTGAACTCTGTAGACGCTCAGCGTCCGCGCTGTTTAAAGCAGATTATACACTGTGTATTTTAGCTGTTTTAATATTTTTGCAAACTATGTGCAATATCGCAATTTAATGAAAATATGCATTGTATCGCAATGCATCGTGATATCATTGTATCATGAAGTTCTTTCTAATACCCATGGGCAATTTAGTGTAACTTACATTACATGTTTTTGGTTTGTGGAAATTGGATTACCCAGAACCCACAGAGAAAGGGCCCAAGCTGCTCCACTTGGGACTGCATTTAGGACCTTCTTGCTGTGAGGTGACAGTGATAGCCACCGAGTCACTGTTCCACCCTTTAACCATCACAAGTTAGAGATCCAAGCAGATCCAATCCCAAGGCACATTCTTATCCATCATACAGTCCAGTCAGGAAGGTCCCATTAGAGATCTGATTGGTCCCATATTCATTCACCAGCAGGACAATGACATGGCCAACACCATAAGGAAATATCTCCAGCAAAAAAAGAATAATGATTCTTACAGTGGGTGGCGTGGATTCAGCACAGCCCTGATCATAACGTAATTGAGCCAATCTGAGATTACAATAAGAGGAATAAGCAAGTGAAACAAGTCTTTAGAAGAACTGCAGCATGCTTTCCAAGAGGCTTGGGAAAACATACCAGCTGTGTACCTTTAACTGCATGGCAGTGAATCTAAAGAGAACTGAAGAGAAATTATGCTTTTTTAAAAGCTAAGGCTGGTCAAAACAAATATTGATTTCATTTAGGTACCTGTTGTTTGTCAAGCAATTTTTTTAAAAAAAAGAAATGATTGTACATTTAGAATATGTTGGTTGCCCCGATAAAGTAATGCAGAAGATAATCTGCATAACTTTTGCACATAAATGTACACACATTTCGGCCCACGTTGTGAAAGACTTGCTCTCTAATTATTATGTAAAGACTTACTTTTTTTACTAAAATGGACGCCGACCAGACATCTAACAAACAAATGTGAACCAGTTTATATAGTTAAAAGTAAGAGAGAAAAAAAACATGTAGCGGCAGGCATACAAATGAGTACTACTTCAATAGGACAGGTACATATACTCACAAATGCCATTTACAGCTTATAATAAATAAGTAGCAGAAAGTTCTACACACAAACACAAAACTTGCACTAAAAAGTCTTTAAACACACCAACCAATTTAGAACAGTCTCTAGTTAACTCTAGTTAACATTAGTTAATGAGCACAAGACCGGGAATTTCATCAGACTTTAAATTTACCTCCCATTTCTGCTTGTGGATCCACAAAAGTGACTGGCTGGTGACAACACCTGGAGTTAAAAAAACACATTTTAACTTGCTATTATAATTCATTATAATTTTACAGCCATTAACAGATGTTACTTGGACAGCACAGAGCTGTATAAGTTTTTTAACTGTTATTTGTATGCATTCACAAACTTTAGCTGCCATTTGTTGCTTATTTGACAGAGAAATTGCATCAGATTGCAATACCCTCAGGATAAGTTTTCGTCCTGAACTCCAGACTACTGTTGACTCGCACAAATTCCAAATCTCCAGCTTTACTCGGACTTGCAGACTTGTATTTAACACAAATATTAGATAAATAAAAACCCACAGGGCCGCAGGGTGTGTAAGTCTGCCATTCAAAAGGGATCATGTAGACTTTTTTCAAGTCTTGCTTCACATAGTAGTGGAATTATTGTGAATTTATTCCCACAGCTGGAAGAAGTATTATGGGCATTCAAGAAGGCTTGCAAACTTAAGACGTTCAGATTTTCACTCTTTTTCAAACAATTTCCACCTTGTGTTTTGTTTTTTTTTTTCCAAACGAAACCTACAGATTTCTGCAGCATTTTGCTGTTCTCCTTGTACCCTTTTTCCACCTTCTTTAGCAATACAGATTGAGCTCTTGGTGTGTTCTTTGCAGGATGCCTACCCCTATGCACAATAGTAGTAGTAGCAGTATATTACATTTTCCCAATTACTGAGTTTATAGTTGTACTAAAATGGTGTGATTAATGGACCTTTACAATTTTATAAGATGTGGCACCTCTACAACCCAGACCTCCACAACTGTATCTCATTAATTGAACACCTGACCTTTGAAACCCAGATGTTCACATTTATTTCGGTCTTTCACAATATCCGTATACTGTTACCAACATAGTGTATTTACAGTGAATAGGAATTTGTTGAAGCAGAGCTAAACAGTGGTTCTTGTATGTTTTGCATAAATTTGATTTGACTAAATAGCATCAGATTACATAGACATATGACAAACTACTCTAATTGGACATTTATTTAGTGGAGGAAATTAAATTAAATATTGCAGTGGCCAAAATATATTAAAATGTGTCTTGCGTGACCCCCTTGTGTAGCAATAACTGCAAACTTCTTCAGACTTAAGGCTGTCTGCCTTGTCTACATGATGCAAACTGAAGCCCTGCCTTTCTCCTTGCTGTCCTGTCATACACAGCAATTACCAAAACCAAATTTTTTGTGTGCGCAAATACTTGGCCAAATAAATCTGATTCTGATTATTATTCAGTGTTCATCGGATGGTTGACTCATAACCATTAACATTAGCCAGTGTAAGAGAGTTTTTAGTTGCTTAGAAGTTTATCTTTTTAGACATAGTTTTGTTTTGGTGTCAGGGTTTTTATTTTTCGTAATTTAAAATATTTCTCATGTACCACCATACCGTAGAAAAGCAGATGCTTCAGCTGTAATGTTTCAACAGGCAGCAAAAGCATAGCATTTCGTTGCAGTCTGTTAACAACTAGGAGAGGACGAGAGGTTCTGTTAGATTAGAGACAGAAAACAGAGATGACCAATAAAGAAAGTGAGACAGGAGATACAACAAAAGAAGTTGTAGCTAAGGAAGGAGCTGTGTCTGCAGTCTTAAGATTTTTAGGTTTAAAAGGTAACAGCAGCGTAGTTGGTCAGCGTAGCTGACGCCATCAGCAGAAAGAGGGTTGGAATGAAATATACTGTATGATATAAGGGTTATCAGAATGCAATTAACCAGTAGCACCAGTGAAAAAGTGAAGCCAAAGACTCAGATATCCATTAAGACACATTTTCTTGAGACACTGCATACGCAAAGAAAAGTAAGTGGTAGAGCGACATGGTCTTAACAGGACGAAAATACACCTATTTAAGTTTAAAAAAGAGAAATAGACAACATTTATTTTTACATTTTGTTTCCTGTGTACTGATTCCTTCATATGTAATTATGTGAAGTAAACCTTATAGCAATCAAACACTTCATTATGTACATGATTACATTATTTTACTAATATTCTGTGTACTAATAACAGTAAGTTAATAGAAACCTACATAAAAGCCCACCATGCACACCCCAAAAATGTACTGTGACACCATAAAAACACTAGTCATTAAAAAAGGTTTATACAAATATTTGGTCATACCACCCAGAACTACACCTTAGTTTAATTTTACCTTCACATATTTTTGCCACTTACAGATATACATTATTCATTTTTCTTGATAAACACAATCGGACCAAAATTTCCTAAGTTATCTACTTTTAGGGCTTGTTTAAAAATCTGATATTGTTTTAGTTCAAATTTATGCTAAAATGTAGAAATTCCTACTGGTCAACAATATTTGAAGCACCACTGTACACAAATAAACTGTCAGCAAAAATAAATGATTAGAATGTGTTTTGTGTGTGTATGTGTGTAATTTAAAGTTTTAATTTATTTTATGAAAAATTTTATAAAAATAAGAGAAGATAAAATAATTCTAAAGGACCTGTCTTCTTTTTAGTTCAACTCACACCAATTTGGTGCTCTGAAAGGGAACCAAATTCAGTATGAGCATTCAGGTCATGTATGGCTCACCTGGCAATGAAAACAAAAGTAAAGTGATGGATCTGTAACCTATTGTGCTACACTATTCCACACTGCATGGTGAAATTTGTACAGTGATTACATTTAGTGGTAATGCAAAGTACTATTGCTATAGCTTCAAATAATTCTCATTGACAAAAAGCAAAATAGTTATAATAACTTGCATCCACTAGTATGCAAAAACAGTTTAATTTGGTATAAAACTGGAATGTTAGCTGTTGGCCACATTCTGCTAAATTGCACACATCAAAAGCAAGATAAGACACTCTTTCTGGACAGCAAAACCACCAGACCTATTGCAATAACAATTTCCCATCAAATTTAAAACAACATTTAAATTAAGCGGCACCCAAACAGTAACTAAAATGCACAACTGCTAAAATATACACTATTGGAATCATTTCTATTTCCAATCATCACAGTCAAATTCGGTTAATGGGACCAGTGTGATCTGACGCGTTCTCTTAAAGGACTGCAGTTGAACAAAATCAAGAAGGTGGTGGGTGTGTTCACCTCCCACTGGTTTTGCTTTTGTCAACACATCTTTTTGGATTTCTTGACCTTTGATAAAAGCATAAATCGTGAAGTGAAACGCAATTTATTGGATATTTTAAACTTTTTTAACAAATAAAAAGCTGAAAAATTGGGTGTGCATTATTATTCATCTCCTTTACTTTACAGTGAAGCAAACTCACTCCAGATGTTTAGTCAGGATCTCTGAATGATCCAATGTTGACCTAAATGACTGATGACGATAAATAGAATCCACCTGTGTGTAATCAAGTCTCCGTATAAATGCACCTGTGTTCTGTTTAAAGTGCAGAGAGCATCATGAAGACCAAGGAACACACTAGGCAGGTCCGAGATACTGTTGTGGAAAAGTTTCAAGCTGGATTTGGATACAAAAAGATTTCCCAAGCTCTAAACATCTCATGGAGCACTTTACACACGATCATATTGAAATGGAAGGAGTATCAGACCACTGCAAATCTACCAAGACCTGGCCGTCCCTCTAAACTTTTAGCTCAAACAAGGAGAAAACTGATCAGAGATGCAGCCAAGAGGCCCATGATCACTCTGGATGAACTGCAGATATCTACAGCTGAGGTAGGAGACTAGAACAACAATCAGTCGTACACTGCACAAATCTGGCCTTGATGGAAGAGTGGAAAGAAGAAAGCCATTTCTCAAAAATATCCATAAAGAGTCTCGTTTAAAGTTTGCCTTAAGCCACCTGGGAGACACACCAAACATAGGAAGGAAGGTGCTGTGGTCAGATGAAACCAAAATGAAACATTTTGGCAATAATGCAAAACGTTATGTTTGGCGTAAAAGCAAAAGAGCTCATCACTCTGAACACACCATCCCCACTGTCAAACATGGTGGTGGCAGCATCATGGTTTGGGCCTGCTTTTCTTTAGCAGGGACAGGGAAGATGGTAAAAATTGTTGGGAAGAAGGATGGAGCCAAATACAGGACCATTCTGAAAGAAACCTCTGTTGGAGTCTGCAAAAGACCTGAGACTGGGACGGAGATATAATTCCAACAAGACAATGATTCAAAACATAAAGCAAAATCTACAATGGAATGCTTTACAAATAAACGTATCCAGGTGTTAGAATGGCCAAGTCAAAGTCCAGACCTGAATCCAATCGAGAATCTGTGGAAAGAGCTGAAAACTGCTGTTCACAAACGCTCTCCATCCAACCTCACTGAACTCGAGCTGTTTGGCAAGGAAGAATGGGCAAAAATTTCAGTCTCTTGTGCAAAACTAATAGAGACATACCCCAAGTGACTTGCAGCTGTAATCGCAGCAAAAGGTGGTGCTACAAAGTATTAACACAAGGGGGCCGAATAATTTTGCACGCCCAATTTTTCAGTTTTGTATTTGTTAAAAAAGTTTAAAATATCCTATAAATTTCGTTCCACTTCATTATTGCGTCCCACTTGTTGTTGATTATTCATGAAAAATTTGAATTTGATATCTTTATGTTTGAAGCCTGAAATGCGGCAAAAGATTAAAAAGTTCAAGGGGGCTGAATACTTTCGCAAGCCACTATAGAAGACAGTCCATCACAGTCCACATCCATTAATCATCCTTGACCATCGGGCTGCTTCACACCATTGATTTGGGAAATGTTTCCGCTTTATGAAGAAACCTTCTACACCAAAATCCAAACATTCATTTTCACTAGTAAACTCTGACTTTTAGCCCCCACTGTACCTCTAAATCAGCCTTGAACTACTTAAAGATGGAAAGATCAATATTTTGAAATGCACTTCATAGTCTCTTAGCTGAGATATTGAAAATCTCTATGGATTTAAAACATGGTGCGCATGCAGAATAACCCAAGAATATTTCTCAACTGCAAGTCAGAGTGAAAAGCAAGAATGCAAATACTGCTTACAAGAAAGGTTGAGGCTGTAATTTCTGCCACAAGTTGTGTTAAATACCTGCTGACATGATGTCTGTTAGCGTTTTCTCTCCAAATACAGTGAATTCAGCAAAATAACCAGAAAGAATGCATTTACATTTGCAGAAATTACTTGTTTTTGCCACCTGCATAGGTTGTGCTGATTTCTTATAAAGCAAATTGACTAAGTGTGTAATTTGACAATTATCAACGTAGTTCTATGTATTAGTCTAATAGTAAGATAAAAAAGCTTAAACACATGAACAGACTGGAAGCCCTTGTGGTCCAGCTAATTCATATGTTATAGCACTAAGACTGCCTATGAGGAACCCAATACCAAGCAAAAAAAAAAGTTCTTAATGCTGGACATTGGAAAATAAGTGTGAGCTCTCTCACACAAGCGATTACACACCTCGGGAAAATTACCTGAGCTACGGATTTTACGGAAATTCACTTCTAGGTTATGAGATGTCAAGGGAAACATTTGAAATACAGATTTTAACATACATTATGTCCTAGCGGAGGGAAAATATTATGGAATTCCCAACACACATCTCAAATAAGGTGAGGAGGTCGTGCTCCAAATCGTGTCAGTCACTGGGATGCATCAACCCAGGCAAAATAAAAAGAGTTGCAACTACTGTCTTATCAGCCAGTCCAGGATGGGTCATAAGCAAAATAGCCTGATGAAACTGATCAGACACGCTGTTCCAAAAATGCAAGGTACATTTATGGATCATCTGTCAGAAAAGAGAGGAGGCTACAAGCACGAATGAGCACTGATAGGCATTTTTTGAGGAGGCAAAGAACATGACTGGCTATCAGTCGAATGAGCAGGACAGAAACACCAGCTGTTGTTAGAGGTGAGAAAGAAACTCACCTTTGTGGTTTATGCAGCGGATACACTGCTTGCTCTGGACATCCCACATCCTAACAGTTTCATCATGGGAGCCTGACAGCAGCAGCGTGCCGTCCATGGACGCAGACAGACATGTCACCAAATTCCTGCAAAACAGCAGGAAACTGAGTAAACATGAGTTGTAAATAGCAAGACACTAAAGAAGCAGAGGAGCTACCTTTCAGTCTTAGATTACCCTTGTTCTCAGAGAGTAATGGGCCACAGAAAACAAACTTCATCTTACCTGTGGCCTTTGAACACCTGGTTGCCTTCACCGTCTGACTGAAACGTCTTCTCACGACTTAAGGCCTGGCATTACGGAAAAAGGGAGAAAGATCAAAAGCATTAAAGAGAAACATTTACTCCCAACCCAGGTAAAGATCTAACATGATTTCCACTCAGACATCCATTAAGATAGTGTTTTTGGCTGTAGTCATATTTTAAATGGCTTGATCAATTGAATTAACTGCATCAATTAAAGCAAAAGTCACAGCAGATGCGTAGGTGGTCCATATTCCTAAAGGAGACTACTGCTGACTCAAATCATTATATCACATCTTTAATGGTTTTTTTTCCAAGGCTTCCTCAAGGATTCTCAATTAAACATGACGCATGGAGTTCAAAGAAGGATAGCTATGTGGACAGTCAAAGAGCATGCATTTATTTCATATTCATAAACGAAAACTAATGTGCCTTTCGGTATGCACTCTATACCAGCATAATTAAGGAAGACAAATTAGGGCATGACATTTTTAATTATGGGAAACAGCATAGGCCTTGCGGAAGTGTTCAAAACTGCAACAGCATGTAAGGGTGAAGGAGGAAAGTTTTAATTAAACAATTCAAACAAGCATGTTCACTGCTCGGTTCAAGTGTGCAAAGGCACGTGGGCTGTCTGAAAGCTACAGAAAACCTGACAGAGATAATGACATTCAAATTATTGTACTCAATATGACAAGCGTCATTCATGTTCCTATCCACTCTCACCATCTTAGTCTCAGTTTGCTGCAGGCATTATTTCCTCATTCAGCAACACGTACAAACCACTCCAGAGCCTTCATTCAGGTTACTAAGAGCTTTGATCCATATAAACATTAGCATGTAAATTTTTTGGGAAGACGATATTGTGGCAATGGATAAAGACCACTGCGACAACAGAAAATCCACAGAGGGCATCACTCAGCTCAAACAAATTTGTGACCGGAGGAAAATAACAGATGAATACTTTTAATACATTTGAAATACACTCATAGACTTTAACAAATGCCCTCATCCAGAGCGACGTACAGTTAAGCTGAGCAGTTAAAGTTCAAGGGCATTGCTCAAGGGCCTCAATAGTGACAGCTTGGCAAGCCAGAAATTAAATGCACAGCATTCTGATTAGAATCCCACAACCACTGAGCCAATCCATCCTCCACGATGGAAATAGCCATGAAATAAGCTTGAGTATGAAATAAAATATTCAAATGTTGAAGGCTTTTTAGAATATGGTGAGAAGCATACATGCCATATAGTCTTTAAATTATTTAAATGGTCCATGCACAGAATAATTTGAACAAAGTGTAAAGCAACCAAGTCCCAATCTCAGTAACTTATATTACTTAAATGACTAATTTTTTTATTTGAAATTGAATAAAAGTCCAAGTTTAAGTTCAAAACCAGCAAGGCAGCAATGTTTTAATCTCCTTCTATAAACGATACAGGCAAAGCCTGTTATCTGAAAGTACCTTATAAAGGAAAATGTTTCAGATAACCATTTAGAACACCACTACCATTATATACCCATCACTATTCATTATAGCAGTTTAGGGTAACACGATACCCCACATTATAGAGGGAACTTGGATAAAATGACTACAGAAAGATGCAGAAGGATTTCAACTGTACAAATAGTAGTACAAACCGGATTCCAAAAAAGTTGGGACACTAAACAAATTGTGAATAAAAACTAAATGCAATGATGTGGAGGTGC
>JAUZSV010390179.1:0-11172 GCA_034780495.1 Parotocinclus cesarpintoi | reverse complement strand
ACACACACACACACACACACACACACACACACACACACACACACACACACACACACACACACACACACGTTCATATTAATTATAACAATACATTTTATTTATAGGCACCTTTCAAGACTCAAGGTCAATGTATATAAAAACTAAAATCCAAACAAAAGACATCATACATACAACTTAATTAATAATAACATTGCGGATATTGGGAGGCTGAGAGTTCCAGAGACGGGGGCCGAGTGGCTGAAAGCCTTGGAGCCCATGGTGATCAACAGGCTAAGAGAACAGTGAGAGTAATAGACGACGGAGATCTGAGAGTCCTGCTTGCTCTGTTTATGTAAATGAGATGTGAGATATGGAGGGGTGAGGTGATGGATAGCCTTAAAAGTGAGCAGTAAAAATATATAATCAAGGTAAAAACAGGTAGCCAGTGGAGCTGCTGAAGAACAAAGGCAATGTGATAAATAGATGGGGTTAAACAACGTTTGCTGGACTTTTCATTTAGGGAACACAAAGGTTATTAGCATAGGTAGAACTTAAATATTTGAGTTGAAATACTGGACAACTTCATGGTCCTTGAAGGTGTGTCACCAATAAACCAAGTCATTGTCCAGTTGCTTTCAAACATGAAAGTTAACCATGACCTGATCACTTAGAATCTACACAGACATGGACCATTTCAGTCTCGGAACGTCTTAGACTCGCTTGCAAATGTGAACACTTTAAATAAATTCAGCCCGTTCTAACAGAAGCTCCCAGGTTTGAGCACAGTTCATTTGTAATTTGTTACCTATTCCACTTGATTCATGCGTTGTGGTAGCAAAACATCTTTAGTCTGATTTGAGTTTTGCTGCATAGCCTTAAGGCTTATTGTACCCAGCTGTAACTTTCAGGGAGGAAAAAAGTCAAATCTCACACCCCAAGCTGTGCATTGTTCCCTTTATTTAAAACTGCCTTAAATTTCTCAAATTTCTACTCCCTTCTCATTTTTTTACCTAAACAACAGAAACATGGAAACTGGCCATCTGGAATACACTACTCATAATACGATGTTATACAGTTGTGGTGTGAACAAGTGATTTGAGATCTCATTAGTGCTAACAAAAACAAGATGAGAACCAAGTCACAATGTGAACAAAAAGAGATTTTATGTTCACTTTAACAGATCTGGCTTTGGTACGTTTAAATAGAACTATATACAAACAAAATACCCTCACTGACGTACAGTCCATTCAAGAGAATTTGGGTGCTTTTTAAAAAAATGTATTTCCCTATGGGAAGCAACATTAAGCATAAATTATTTCCTAATTATTTTTACTGTACTGTATTGCATTGTATTATCTTTCTATCCAATGAAGCCTAGATGTTATCAAATAGAATATTACATCAAAATGTATCAAAGCAAAGTCTGACCCCTACATGCTGCTTCTCTGTTGAAGGATGTGACTTAACCTTCATTATTTTCTATCCAGCGTGTTTCCATCTACAGCACTAGTATGCGTCTTCTCTGCGTTGGATATTTAATCTTAGTTTGGTTTGGTGATGTGGGGCATGAAAATAATTCTAGAATACGTAGTAACTGAGTTCTTAGTGAGAGTCATCTTATAGACACAGCAGGAATCAACAATCCTGCTGAACATTAAGGAAATACCAGATAAATTTGCAAATAACCACTCTTACATGGCTTCAGAACAAATGATGCAGCTAACTGTACACAGGCCACTTGGTTATAAGAAGTACAGAACTGATTATTTATGTATGATATATCATGTAATGCTCCAAATAATCTGCATCCTACAAATAATTTATCATCTTCCTATGAATATTAAAGCGCGGTAATTACATGCTACAAATCGCTGTGAAATTAAATGCCTAGACAAATCTATAGGTAGGATACACTGAACTGGCACAATAACAAAAGGCTTTACTTTATTACCAGAACAGAGCAACTAAATTAGACCAGAATTGCATTCCAGTTGCCAACATTCGATGACTGGACAATAAGCTGAATTCTTTGGGCATAGATTCAAAAAGATGCTGGAAAAATTCCTCAGAGATTTTGGTCCATAATGACATGAGAGCACCACACAATTCTGCAGATTTGTCAGCTGCACATCCACGCTCCTGTTCCCTGTTCCATCACAACAATGTCATGTTCAAAAATTTGATTTGAGCTTTGAGACATGGCGCGTTAATGTAGTGAAAAATAGACACCAGAAGATGGTACACTGGTCAAACATGGATGGACGAGGTCAACAATAAGACATGTGGGATGTGGGATTTAAATAATGCTCAACTGGTATCAAGGGGCTCAAAGTATGCCTATTTTATAATTAAGCATCATTAAATAATCAGCAGCAGCAGCCTGAATCACCAACATAAGGCAGGATGGGTCCATGACAGTCTGGTGGGCAGCGAACTGTATCATCAATTTTCTGTTCTTAGCGGACAGTGGTACCTGATGTAATCTTTTACTGGTGTAGCCCATCTACCCCAAACCCAGTAGATTTTCTGAAATTTAGAGTTTCTGACTCACTAGCACCAACAACCATGCACATTCAAAGTCACCTAAATGATTTCTGATGCACGGTTTGAACTTACATTTATGCATTTATCAGACGCCCTTATCCAGAGCTTACAATTAATATAATCTTACAATCCAAGCAATTGTGGGTTAAGGACCCACAGAGGTGGCAGATGAGGGATTTGAACCCTGGACCTTCTGGTCCGTAGTCCAGTACCTTAACCACTAGGCCACCACAGTCTCATGAGCTCGTCTTGAGCGCAAAACGTCATGCTTGGCTCAGAAGATTTGAGTTAAGCAGTTCAAAATTTGTATCCAATTCAGTGGCGGATGTGTATAGGGATATGTGTGTGTGGTAACTAGGTGGGTAAAGCAGGTTTTAAAATCAGATTATAAGCATGCGTTTGATCTTTTCTTCCAGGGTTTAATTATGGATATTTTTATTGTTTTTAATTGAGAACAAAACAACTTATTTTTCAGTTACTTTTGTCCAGTTACAATATTTTGGTGGCTAAAATAATTATATAATTCAGGTTATGTTTAAACTGTCTCAGTAACACCATTTTTTTATTCAAAGTAGAGCACAAATGATTGATCAGAAACAAGTTCGGAGTTTACAGATACCACAGTGTTAGTCTAACATTAAAGGCATGTTTAGAAGAAAACTATGCCTTTGACATTTGAAAGTTAACAGCCAGCATGGAATAAAACAAGCTCAAACACACTGATTCAACAGGATGTTAAAATGCTCAAGCATTTCAGAAGTGATAACTAAGACAATGTGCTGAAAACAATTCCTATGTTCAGACATTTTGCTTCAAGTGCCACATTCTCCACCTCACAGATATCCAAGGGTCCTAAATATGGTTCCAATTCAGCAGACTCAGTGCAGTATGACCTAACGGCAATGGGGCCATGTTTCTTACCCGTGAACTGAAGGACGGACTGTTCTGCTCTGCCGAGCCCCAGGTGCCGGATTCACTCCGACTTTCCAAGCCTGCAACACAAATACATCACTGCTTACAACTGGATTTTTTCAAATTAAATCTTCTAATGCAAGTTATTTCATCTGTAATATGACACCAGTCAGAATTCATGCCACTCATAAATGTGTTGAGAAGCTGACTTAATTATTTAACCTGACATACCAACAAAATGGAACAGCACAGCCATAGTTAACCATAAAAAGCCATGAAATAGCCACAAAATAAAAACCTGCACGCTTTGCACAGAATAACCACTGAGCTCACCTCTGGCTATTTTTACGCTGGCCTACGCAGGGTTCCATTAAGCAGGGATTTGATATAATCCCCCCATTTGAAAAGGATTAATTTAATTTGGTGGATTGACGCTCTGAATGCAGCATGTAGAAACCGAAAATGAAATTCAGAGCAACACTCATTGCATCACAAGCACACAAACTGCATTCAGGATATAAAGGATGAGAATAATGAGGAGCAGGTTAAAAAGCCAGTACTGAAAGACCTGGTGGTGGTGGTGGTGGTGAAGTGCAGTGTACACTTTATGGACATCATTTTTTACAAATCTTTATTATTTTACCCTTAAACCTGTTAACACTGTGGTGCATTAAGTTGTGATAATTGTTATCTCTGTAATGGGATTATAATGAGAGAAAGCTTAACCTGAAACTTGTTTGAGCTTTCACAACAATTTTTTTTTATTTGACAGGATCACACAAACCTCAGAGTATTTAGATGTAATTACTATCAATAAGGCTTGAGTAGTTTAGTAATCTATACCTAGGTAAACGTTTCTGTACATTCAGTCCTTTAAAAGGTCTGAACAATTGCACCCTTTCAGTCACTCTACATTCGTACCAAACTAACTGCTCCTTTAGTGTTCTTAAAGACGTGAAGGTGTACCCTAAACAGCACTGGACGAGTCAGGCTACTCTATATAACAGCAAAATGAACACACGAATAAAGGAGAGCTTGTCTCAAACTGATAATGCATTGTGTTACGGCTGAATGTGTGAATCAATGGGTACTATAAACTGGCAATTACCCAGATTGAGCGAGATAGGTGTAAACTTGGACACTTGTGTAAATGTGGTCATTTTTCTTAGTCAATCTATGCCAATGGTAGGGATGCACTGGTTTTGAAGTTCTTAGACGACACCGATAATTGAACTTTTCTGTATTCACAAGAATGTCACAGTATAATCCATATTTGAACTGAATCAGTAATTAATTTTATACAGTAATAAAACAAGAACATCAGAAATGGCAATTATGTCAACATAAGCTAGTGTTTACACAAAAAATTGTTTTGTACCATTTGGTTTTCTAACCTTTTTAAGTCTGGTGACAACAAGAACAATTAAGTGTAATTAAGCACCAAGAAAATAATTTAAGTGCATGCATATACAGTCAGCAACATGATATATTATGCTTAATTAAAAACAGCTAAAAGAAAAACAAATAAATAATATTTAAAGATCAAACTAATGTTATTTGTGTTGTTAAACAAATTAAAATCCTACAATCAGAGGATAAGTGTATAGAAAAATAATAATATATAAGCAAATACTAGATATCATGCATTACTAGGCAATAGTATAGCAAGTCTGTTGGATTACTGGGCTAGGGCGTGTTCATTTTCATTAATAAAGTAGTGAAAGGTAAAATGTGTAGCAGATCTGGCAATTGTGTTGCTTAAGCTTAGGGTATGCACAGACTGAGGATACAAAATGAAATTAGCTAACTGTTATACATGCCATGGGAGAACCCTTTAACAGGTTTCTGATTTTCATGTAAACTGTGTGAGAAAGAATGGCAGAGGAGAAGAAAAATTCAGAGGTAAAAGCATCCAGTAACTTAACCGCTAGGCTACCACAGTGCCAAACATCCAACACCATGTAAAAAAAGCATCATCTCTAAAGCTTGCTGCTTGACTGTTGTAGATGGAAGCAGCAACTCGTTATTTTAAAGTGAAGCATGAAATGTTCAGAAAGATTTGGCTAAATGCTCCGATAGAGGCATATGCAAGTCCTGATTTACACAGTTAAACTGAAACTAATCAGAACATTTGATCAGACGTATAAAACACTACAACTTGGAGGCTATAAACTGTTTACATTTATTTATTACGCTCTGTGTCCAAGTCCTTAATATTTGCACCGTTTCGTTTTAAACTTCTGTATGTTCGAGTTTACAGGACAAGCTACAGCATCACAAAGATGGAATGTCGATAGTGAGTTTAATATAAACTAGACTAATAAAATCTATTTTGTAACATGTATTAGCGTAATAGAAAATGACATGTACCGTGACAGAGAAATATGGCCATACTGCCTACCCCTAAATGGGCCATCACTGTATTTCAGTAGCACAAATGCAAACCACCAGCAGTGCGTTTGGGAGAATTTTAAAGATTGATGGAACAGAAATTTCCAGCATCCTCTCCCCCACGCTTTAACACTGGCAAGCATCTTTGGAGAGAAGAGACTAATTGCGAATCCATTTGCATAAGTGTGCATATTAATGAACTCCAGACTTATGAATATTCATATTTTTGTTGTCTAATTAAAAGCGAGGTGAGGGAGGGGAGAGGAGAGAAATCACGACAGCGTCGGCACTAGAGCAGAACCGGAGCGAAATGCAAGACGGGCACAATTGCTGTGACAATCGTAATCTTCCCACAGCATACAGCATTCCTAACGCGTTCTCGAGTGCAGAAACGTGGGTGTGCGTCAGAAAATTCAATCAACTTAGACGGCCCAGAATACACGCATGAAGCCAGCTGAAGTTGGTGCACTCTGATCTGTGGTGCTTTAACTGCAGTGCCTCCCCCATAAAGTCGCGCGCGCACACACACACACATCATCGATGAAGCAGAACCGAAAAAAACAGGAAGGAACGATTCGAGTGTGTTAACCCACGATCCGTTTCTTCACGCAACACTACCTAGTTTAAGACAATACCGCTGGAAATCTCATTAAGGCCTGTTTATTTACCTACATGCCTCAACAATATGGGACTTCCTGAACGCACGGAACATTTTACCAACAGAATGCTGGCCTTTAAAAGAACGAGCGAAAGAACAAGAGAGCTAATAGTAAGCGACGTGAAAGGCAAAAGGAGGGTGACGATGCATGGGGGTGTATGAAAGAAAAAAAATAATCAAAAATAGCTTTACTACATATTCATAAGCATGGCATGCATTTGGTTTTATTAACACAGCGGATAATGAATGGACTGGAAAAGTGTGAAGCGTTTGTCAGAAAACTGGCCTTGTTCTACTCAGTAGTCCAGAGCAGAAAATCTCTTTAGGGTAAAAGCTGCACCCAGAAATTACAAGCCATTCCCCAGGCACCTGAATAAACAATGTTGCTCTAAAGGCCCAATAAAAACCTGCCGTGCACTTTTCCAGTCTTAGTAAGACTAACAGTCCCATCTGATCCACTTGGGCTACAGCTTGAGCACAGAATCATATGAGAGGACCTGTGAAGAGAAACCACAACTTTACATCCTTTGATCCATACTGTTCTGTGTGTGTGTGCACTGGCTGTACATCCATCATCCCCCTCTCTTTTTATGAGCTGGTGAGTCATTAGTGTCTGGAGAGTCGATGTGCTATTCACTGGCTCGCAGAACTCTCGCACGCTACCTGTTTGTGCAGACACAGTGATTACAGAGGACAATAGAGATGCAAGCTGCCAGTCGTGAAACCTTAGTTCTACACCGTTCTCTGCCCGAAGGCATCGCTGAGACGCGGCACAAATGTGTAACCGTGCGGCACATGCTACAGCTCAGAGTGAGTCAGGAACGACATAACCACCCCCCACTTTTTACAAATAGAAGAGAGCGCACACAAAGCCATGTAGAAAGGGCTATAATTATGGGGAAATATGTTGGAATGGGTCTAGTCACCCCTGAGTCATAAGTTATGAGCACAGCTTACGACATGCACACACACACATACATAAAAGGCCAAAACCACAATGCCACAGGACATACACATATGCATATACATCAGACCTTATGATCTTCCACCAGCATGTACAAGAACTGCCAGAACTTCACTGCTTTATGAATTTCATAACCTGTACACATGCATAGACAAAAACCAGGAAAAGGGCTCTGAATAATATATGCCATTTCAGGTCTACTGAAAGAGAGAAATTATTACAGATACAATCAAGCATACTGTAGGTAGAAGGACAGTCTGATTTTTGCATAGGGATACACTGTTCACTATTTATTTTTAACAAGTATGAACAGGTCCCAATCTTAAACTGACTCGCACGAGTAGAAGAACAGAGCCACCTAGCAAGCCTTTCAGAGGCAAACAAACAAAATGGAGATCACGGTAGAGGGTCTAACCTAAACTTGTTCATATTAGTGATGCTTCTGAATTCACAAACACACAGTAAGTGAGGACAGGGAGCTTCTGGGTGTAGTACAAGACCTTCATTACAACATGACTGATCAGACTGAGGTGAACTTGCACCAGATAGGCATCAGATTTTAGTACCACCTAAGAAAGTGGCACAGCTGGGAACTGAAACGATATGACTTAATGTGGTTTTTGCTATAAACAGTGCTATGAAAAAGAAAATGTGTGCCACATACGAAGGGGGGTGGGGGGGATCAGAATCCGACTACTTTTACAAGGTTTAGATATAAGGGGAAAGTACATGTCGTAAAACCACTTAGCATTTATAACAGTCAGTTACTAAAGTTCAGTCTCCCTTTAGACAATTTCAAACAAAACACAATGGCATCATTTAAGAAACAACGTGCCAAATCTAATCTAATTCCAGAATACAGGGTTAAGCTCATTACATAAAAATGTCACCACTGTCATGGTGCTTAATATCCTAGCTGCGCTTCCAACTCAAATATCAATTGTTTGCTGTTGAATATTAACTGAAATGACATTTTAAGCAACATCATTAATAAAAGCAAATCACTGGAGCATTGTTTGGCGAAAAGGTTGCAATGACTGTTTACATGCACTTAATTATACGATAACTGCAGACAACCAGAATTTACATGGGCAAATGTGATTACTTAAATAAAATTCAGCTCTCTATCAGACTTTTTAATCTGGTTCCAGATCAGTGTATGCTGTATACATGACAAACTGAATAAATAATTAAGAAGCCCACCTGGTAATTAAGTGCATGTAAACACAAGAATGCCAGAATAAGAGGGTGTTTTTGTCCCCAGGTTAGTTCTGATAGTATGGTCAGGTTTCCACATGTCTATAAACTATTGTACCTATATTCACCGCTCACAAAAATAAGGGGATATTTCTAATTTGTATTTAGAAATTTTTGATATTTCTGATTTATTCTAATCAGTATAATATAACACACACACACACACACACACACACACACACACACACACACACACACACACACACACACACACACACACACACACAGAGATAAGTAAGGGAAGCAGGAATGATACGCTTTCTCTCTGTGCTTCCTTTTTCTTTCGTTTTTTCCTAGACCATAAAACTCCACAAACCCACCATAATGGACGATGGTTACGGCTTCATCTGTTTCAACCACAAACGAAAGATAAACTGATCTTCAAAGTGTCAACACTGCGCTGCTTTGTCGGAAACTCTGGACGAGATCTGCACCTTATTAAGCATAACTGTGGTGTCTGATAGACGTCTGATACAGCGAGTCAATTCCAAAACGTGATCAAGAGGCACAAACACCCAATAAAAAAAATCACGGAATTAAATCACACGCCCGTCGGGTCGAGTCGAGTCGCAAATTTAACGACTTAGACGAGCGACTAGAAACGCCTCGAGACGCGATGGGTGATTTCCGTGTCTCCGTGCGCAAACCTGGCAACCTATACAGGTTTATCTTCGACGTGTACAAGGATTTTACGCCCCACAAATAAAAGAGGTCGTGAGAAAAGCGTGACCGTGAACTCGTGGACCCGTGAGCGGAGGAACGCCGGGACCGCTCCGTGTCTGCCTCTGGGGGTCAGGGTTCGATGTGTGAGAGGTGGGGGTTCCCTCTATTGGTTCTGAGCTATGAATAAATAGTTACATAAATAGACGACCGGACGATCGATACGAGAACGGAAGGAAAAAAAGGAAAGCTGAGGTCCAGACGTCTGCATCTCCTCTCGCCACGTCCGCCCACCCAACACCAAAACACGTCGGCGATTGCTCATTCAGTTCCATCTCGCATGTTTGTACGCGCCGTCCGGCCGACGCGCATGATAGTTAGTGTGCAAGGCAAACAGTTCTGCTGCGATACACGATACTGCTGCATCTGGCAACGTCTCAAGGCAGGCCGGAGAGCCAGGTATTATGGGGAGGGGCTTGATTACACCCCCTGCTGACAGAGGGGGGAAATGCTCTCGACGGGAAATGCTCTTGATGCCAAAATCTGAAGTGAGGAATCTGACCCTTTTGGCTTTGCATATGGAAGAACTACGTCTGACATTTCAGGGATTGTGCGCGCGTGTGTGTGTGTGTGTCCACCTTGCCCACTCAGGATTGCTGCTCATGCAGTTTTTCCACCACAGCTGTTAGCAGATGGTAATGGAGGTCGCTCCAGTGAGAAAGAACTGAGCTAATTATGCTTCTGAAGCAGACGACCTGCTGCATCCACTGGTGTCCTCACCATCGCACCATCAGTCCTCCATCTTAACAGGCCGGACTGTGGATGGCCATATGGTTGGGCTATGTATTGGCATGTCCGTGTCAGATTTGTGCACGGACGGGCGTAAGGACGGCACAGGAAAGGGCGGGTCGAAAAAGCAGATAATGCTGGTGTTTAAATGGGCATGCTGCGGGCGTTTGGATTGGCATTTAAATCCTACACTTGGAGCATGGATGCCCATGATGTTGTTGTTTGGACGGGCAAGCAAACATAGCTTCGGGCGGGTACATACAGATGGTTTAGGAATGGGCATAAGCTTTGTTTTTGGATTTGCAAGGTACATAGAGTTGGTAAACTGCATGGACGGGCATAATGGATGGGTATTTGAATAGGCAGGCTGCAGGGAGGGTGGGCATAAAGCTGGCGTCTGGCGCACGGGTAGATGTAGATGGTTTATGAGTGGGCACAAGGTTGGTGATCGGATTGCCAGGTAGATCTAGTTGGTGTTTAAATGGGCATTGGGTTTGTGTTTTGGACTGGAAAAGTAATTATAGATGGTGTGTGAATGGCATTGGGTTGGTGTTTGGATTGGAACGCACATATACAGTTGGTACATGGATGGCATAAGGCATTTGAGTAGGCAGGCTGCAGGCAGTGAGGGTGGGCATAAAGCTGGCATTTGGTGCACAGGTAGATGTAAATGGTTTATGAGTGGGCACAGGTTTGGAGTTTGGATGGATCTAGTTGGTGTATAAATGGGCATAGGGTTTGTGTTGTGGATGGGCAAGTAATTGTAGAATGGCATTGGGTTGGTAGGTACATATGCAGTGGGTGGATGGATGGGCATTGGGTTGGTAGGTACATATGCAGTGGGTGGATGGATGGGCATTGGGTTGGTAGGTACATATGCAGTGAGTGGATGGATGGGCATTGGGTTGGTAGGTACATATGCAGTGGGTGGATGGATGGGCGTTGGGTTGGTAGGTACATATGCAGTGAGTGGATGGATGGGCGTTGGGTTGGTAGGTACATATGAAGTGGGTGGATG
>JAUZSV010390092.1:0-11176 GCA_034780495.1 Parotocinclus cesarpintoi | reverse complement strand
GCTCCTTCAACGTCAGGCTGCTTCACCCCAAGTGTGTGAAGGAACATTATCGTAGGTCCTTCCTTCCTGCTGCTGTTAGACTCCACAACCAGCACTGCTCCCAGCAGACCACATATACACAGCAGATTATATACACACACTTAAACACTAGACACTTACAGAAATTTGAATTTTCTTCAGTGTGACATATTGTGCACTATTTTTTCCATTACCCCTGTGCAATTAAGAAACAACATGCAACGATTTGTAAATACATTCTTAAGAGTTCTTGATTCTTATTAGTTATATTGTATATAATGTACTGTCTATTTATCTAGTGTCCCTTGCTATCCCTTGCTGCTCTAACACAGTAAATTTCCCCACAATTATCTTATCTTATCAAGTACTTGTTTTGCTGAAGAAGTGAATTTTATTTGCTGTATAATCGTTAAACTGCCTCAAGGTAAACAAGCTGTTAAAAGGCGTTTATTGCTGTGTGGGTGCACATATGCATACTCCCTATACTACAAACTCTCAAAGTAGTACATATCCAATAGAGCCATTAATATTAAAGCATACTGTTTAGTACGGTAGTATGCTATTTAGGACGCTGTTCATCTGTTGACTCTTTTGCTAAACTGAGACAATAACAGCGTGGCGTCGTTTAATACCCAAGTTACAATTTCGTTCATTAACGTTTAAAAGTTACTCCTTCGGTATGTTTGTTTTGTTATAGAGTTAACCTTGACTGTTGTTCTGAGGCACTGCCGTCCACACATAACCTACAAAACACGGTCAGGACAGGGAGGCTAACATGCTAAGCTAAACTAAGCTAAGCTAAGCTAAGCACATCATTGCTGCTAACAGCTGCATTACCTCACGTTAGGCGATCTTCCCGTCCTCAAAGAATTCAAAGCGATCCTGTTTAAGCGTTATAGTAACATATGCATACGTGCCAACATTAAAAAACACATAATTACACAGCTGTCAGCATGCAATAGTGGTGATATCTAAAGTGACAAAGAATCAGCAGTCCATTATTCAGTTCCTCCTCTACACAATACACAGAACGCAATGACTTTCCCAACGCTGATTGGATAATACCCCTGTCAATCAAGGGAAACCTGACCAATACAAGAGACTTTTATTAAAACAAAACCACGCTGGCACGCTGGCATTTACCCCAATATTAAACATTACGTAATGTGTAATGAAAGTACATTTCTGCATTGTATCCTAGTTTGTATTTTGCTCAGAACAAACTACTAAATATTTTACCAGAGTTCAAATTTAGTTAATCTACAAATGAGTCGTGTCTCTTATACTAAGACACTCGAGAGTCAAAAAATTGGCATTTAAAGATGTGTTTTTACGTATTTTAAAGTTTTCACATTTCAACTACTTTTTTGGTCTGGCAGGTCAGCTCTTGCACCTCTTAATATAATAACACAATAAAAAGTATTTTATGTTTTCTATGTTCATGTATTTGAAATGACTTAAATGTAATGTTTTCTTATCGAATATTCATCAGAACGAATTAGTAATGCGTTGGATTTCATTCAATCCTCAAAAAGGTTATTGTATATATATATATATATTGAAATATTTGTTTATATATTATAGTTTTTTGTATTTATTTCAGCCTTAATTGCCAGTGTTGATTTTTGCACGTTTTGAGTTATTTTCTTATCTTATCATATCTTATATATTATACTATATAATCTTAATTTATGGATTTGTTCCTAGAGTCAGAGAATCTGCTGTTTTTAGGATTCTTAACATTAACAAATTATTGTTATATAACATATATTATTAAAATAATCTTACACCTTAATTCACTAAAAGGCATTAGAGGGATATGGGTAAGATGAACACTTGTTTTACCCAAATTTCCCAATGTCAAGTTTATAACGAGTTTCTGAATAACATAATCACATTTGATTGAAAGATCATGCAGATTGTTTGCAGACTGAGACTATTAATAGGTTAATTGAGTGCATTTATTATCTTATTTTATTTCAGTTAATATTTTGCCTTTTTAACCCCACCTTTCCTGGTCAGGATCACAAGTCACTCCAAACACCAGAATATGTATAAATCAATAAAACATACCTGGCTAAATATAGCAACCTAACTACAACATTGGCACATGCAAGTGAATAGACAAAATAAACATAGCCGGAGTTCTGAACGTTTTTCTGAACATTTTTGCCACCAGAAGACGCCAAAGTCAAAAAAAAAAATGCTAAACAGGTTTTCACACCTTGGTATCATCTAGTCTTTTGTCAAATCAACACATTGCTTTATTTCTGTTCACTTTCTGGGTGTGGATCATTCCTTATCCCTACTGCTCTATGCAGTTCTATTCTCCTATTTTTCCTTCATCTCTCTGGTCTCAGACTAAAAGTAATTCTGTAAATTGTTCTTGTCTGATCTCTGCAAAAAGAGTAAAGCAAGACAGTGGTGCACGACTGGCTTCCAGGAAATGCTCAGCCGTACATCCTGGTCTCGGGGCTTGAAAACAAAGTCAGTTGCCACAGAAGCTCCTTTATCTCCTCAACATCCACAATGTTCCCCTCAAACTCTGCTTTTACCATGGTAATTCAAAGCACAGCATGTCTCTGGATTGCTGGTACAATATGAGACAGCAAGATCACATAAATTAGCTCATCATTATTTTATTCATCGTTTATGATTTAAGCTAATAAATAATATTCTGTTTAATCATATATTTAGGAAAATACAATGACAAATAATATATAGCCTTATATTATTTTTAATTATCATTAAATTATAGTCAAACTAAGGTATCATTATGGTGATAGAGTAGCAAGTGACATGATGATGGAGGTGAACAGAAGCATGTCAAACTGGACTAGTGCCCCGACATTGTATGGTGACTAAAGTGTGCCAAAAAACACTGACAGTGATGAGACATCAGCTTCTCCAGCTGTTTTTGTGGGATACTCTTTGTATTTACATAGAAATATCCCCTAATTTTTGTCAACAGTGTATTTGGACTTGGAAGTATGAGTAGCGGCCTATAAAACGGCCTAAAGCTGTTAAATGACGCTTGTGGAAGTTCTACCCGGTGCTGTCATTGGTGCTTTTGTTAAGACGAGATGAGGCATAACCAAGTGTGAGGGCAGAAATAACACATGGAAGTATTTGTCTGGAGAGCTTAGAAAGGTTGTACATAGTGGCACGCTACCATCGTGAGAACAGACGCAAACATACTGTAGATGAGCTCATTAATTACACAAGTCACACAATATAGTTCTGAAAAGAAGTTACATGGGACGATTGGACAGAGACCTACAGGTTTGTAATGACTGGACACACTGGAACAGTCCAGAAGCAAAAGAAGCTGCTTCATTTAGACAGTTCTGGCAATTGTGTTGATGTATTAGAATTAATATCCCCATAATATCCAGACCTTTCTGTTTCTATGTTTGTTGTATTTTTTTGTTTCAAACATCACATCAGTTTCCTAAATGTTGGACAAAACAGGAGTATTCAGAGTAAACCCATGCAGACACGGGAAGGAATCTATACAGGTGGAGTAAAAGGTCAGAGCCAAACTGGGGATCTCTGGAGCTTTGAGGTCACTTCTCTAACCACTGGTTCCACCATGTCACCCTCCTGGACCTTTTCCACCATTCATATGTCAGAAGAAGAAAGCTATCTTAAGAAGTTTAGCCCATAAGCTAATACACAAAGCTGTGGGTGTGTTAGATGAGAAACAATAGTAAATGATTGACTAAGGATGATTTATACTAATTAAGCCTTATTATGTTCATATTTCGCAATTGGTATCATATTGTAATATTTCCCAGCCCTGCCCTGCCATTCACATTGCAGCATTTTGCTAATTATCAAGCCTGAAATGGGTTGAACTGGGTGTGGGGGGGCAGAGAAAAATAATAAACTTTTGGCATTATATGATCTACCCAGGGCACCAACCTAGAGGTGAGTTCACAAGTGCTTAAAGCATGAACAAGGCTCTTCAACAGGGAAATCACATTTCCAAACCTGTTTTTACTTTTTGTTCATATTGTTGCTGAACACCACTGTTTTCATACGGCGAGTGTTTAGCAAGTTCTAGAGATTTCTGAGGCTTATTTCTGATTTCTTTTAAGAGTACTCTTTCCATGACGCCTAACAATCTACGCCCAACAATCTTACTGTGGCGTAATGAGCTTCTGTAGTCTGTTCCACTGTCTTGCATTTTTACAATTTTCTTTTAAGGTCATTAGAGGCTTGGTTCACGTGTTTGCTGTGTGTCTAATTATAGAGTAGAAATAATTTACTACTTATACATCTAATGGCATTGACTGGAACAGATGTGGAACATGGGTGGTTTATAGAACTGCCAAAAAGTGTTGATGCAAAAAAGTGTCCAATACAACCAGGGGTGACATTGGGGGGCAGTAACTGACATTGACCCTAAACCTGTATTATAACTTTTTTAATGCATTTTAAGGTCCTGTGTTTTCAGATTTTACTGTGACCCAAAACCCATGGCAGTGCCCCTGAATTAAATAATATATATTTAAGATCTAGGGTGGATTTTTCTATTCTAAAACGCCTAGTGTTTTGGCCCAAAACTCTCAGTCATGTCTGAAATTTCTGCCCTCAAGAATACACTCATTTTCAGGAGGGTGTGTCCCATTTTCGCATATCTTGTATCTTGCGCACAATGCCAGTGTCATAATCTGCTGCTCCTCCGACTGAGAGTCACATTTCAGCACCTTTCTAGTCTCCATTTCCTTCTCTACCAGAACGAAGAAACGCGTAAATCGCATTGGGATATACCGGCTGTGTGGTGGACAGATGAAGAGTCGTGGGATCGCCGGTACCGGGGTGGCACGCAAAGTTCTCTCTCTGTAGAATGCGCGCGCAACGACCATCGCGGCGTCACCAGGTGAGTGTGCGCGAGTCTTATGGAAGTGTTCTGGTGATTTTCTACATAAACACGTTTCCACAATCTCTACATATCTGCATGTTCAGTAACACTACTGGATCTGAAACATGACTAACCCTAATTTAATGTTTCCTTATTTTTTTCCTTATTAAATGTTGTCACTGAATTCATATATGATAATTGGTTTATATTGTTTCCATGTATAATTCACTGTGATAACTAGTTACTATTTATGTAATTTCCCTTGAGTATTATTGCACTAAAAATATTTTGGAATGCTACCTGAGTCAAATGAGGTTTCATATTACTGTATCGTGGAAATTTGAAGGAAACAAATGTTATTTATTCATCATTAAATCCATGGTACATAGTCGAAATCCCACCTCTGGCAAGCTGTCACTGTACGTTCCTTGAGTACGACTCTTAACCGACAATTGCTTAAATCGTAAAATGATATCAGTGCCCCTGATAGACCTTGGCTTTTGGACTTGTCGCTGGTATTAGTCTGGATGGTCTTTTTGCTCACTTTGAAACGTTTTCTAATTTGGGATTGTATGTTGAATATAGTCTCTGTATTGTTTTAAAATGGAATAATTAAATAAATAAATGATCATTTATTTACTTCTACAGTCGACTTTGGTTTCGGTTAATTGGTGCTTTATAAGAGCCCTTAGTATTTGTGTGTGCCCTATGATAGGTTGGTGACCTGTCTAGGGTTGTTTTTGCCTTGTGTCCTGTGCCGCTAAGCTGAAAAGGATTAAGCAGATAAGATAATAAACAAATGAACTTTTTCATGGCATTTACATTGTATTAGGCGTTACAAGTTTTACACTACTTACAAAAATTAGGGGATATTTCAATATGGGGTATTTCATTTTGGAGTATCCCCTCATTTTTGTTAGCATTTGATATGCATGGTATCCATGGAGTTTTCCTGGAATGAATCCCCTGGGGAGTGCAGAGTGTATATATTTTCCATTAAGTATATAGTATTTAAATATGTTGCTTTCAATATTTTCATGTCCTAGTTCCTTATAATCTTATAATTAAACACACACAGCACTTTCCTTTTGTTACTTTTATCTAGTGATTTAATCAATACCAAAGGGTATTTAATTCCATGGCACTCAACTTCCCAGAAATAAAATAATACAAAATACATAACACAATATTGTTTAAGCCTTTATACAATGCAAGCCAATATACAATGTCTACACGTCCTCTTAAGTGCTCACTAAAACCACACATTATAGTACCTTAACAAATACATGTGTCCTTCCACAATTTTAGATAATTCCTCTTTCACAATTTCTAGATAATTTAATTAAGTAAAGCAATAATGTCAGTCAGGTCAGTAAGTCATCTCTGGCTCTATACAGTTGTCTCGGAGCTTATGGCTGAATGGAATAAGAATTAATTATTTGCTAATTTTATAGACAGAATAGGTACAGAATTGCAAAGCATAGCTGGAAACTGTGAACCTGTGTGTCTATGGAGTTAAATCAGTGTCACCAGAACCTGAACCAGAAATCATGTTTTTGAAAAAAAAAAAAGTGGTGTGAAATGTCAGGGGAAAAAAATTCAGGTCACAGAAATTCAGGTTGCAAAAAATCAACTCACAGAAATTCAGGTCACAAAATTCAAGGAAACTAACTTAAATTAGCACATGAAACACATTCAAACACGAACAAAAACATTTCTTAGTTCCAGTGTTCGGGTTCCTTATTTAGATTAGTAATAATAAATTAGTAATTGTAAAAAGTATTTACAGTATATGTGTACTATTATGTAAAATAGATCAGACAGGATAGATACTGGATTTGTAATCAGTAAGATAATGCTTAAATTTAGCAAGGGCAACTAAGTAAACAAAGAGCAGAGATAAGCAAGATAAAGTATCTGAGAATGCCAGTCTATAAAGGTAGATTTCCAAACTAGATTACTAGGTAGTGATGAGGCAGCAGGTCTAATGCTACATAAAAGAGGTTCCCCATTTTTAAGTGTTAACTGTGGTCACGTTTACCAAACACCTGTATTTTTCAAAATTTTACTTTGACTACATTTAACTACAGTTAGTTTGTAACTACACTTACCAAACATTTTATTAGTTACACCTATACACATTCATGAAATGTCCTAATCAGCAGTTTCAGTGTAATGCATAAAATAATGTACTGTAGATACCGGTAATGTTCACCATAAGAATGGTGAATAAGAATAAGTGATTTTGACCACGGCATAATTGTTTGTGCCAGATAAGCTGGTGTGAGTATTTCTATTGAAACTGATTGCCTTGGATTTTAACACGTTAACACATGTTTAGGGTTTACTTACCATGGTGCAATCAAAATAAAAATAAGCCATCCAGTGTTCTGTGGACAGAAATGCTTTGTTAATTAAAGAGGCCAATGGAGAATAGCCAGACTGGCTCATATTGACATGATATCTCAGATAACCTCTTTGTACAATCTGGGATAAATAAAAAAGCACCTCAGAGTACACAACATGTTGGACCTTGAGTTGGATAGGCTACAACAGGGAGGCCCAACCCAGTATTTATATATAGTTATTAATAAAGCGTGCAAGGAGTGCAAGTTCTAATAAACAGGTTTTTAATTTGATCTCAGTACAAGGAAACAATGATGTGTCATTTTTGGTCATTATGATAATTATACTATAAATAGTTAATTGAAGGTCTAGACCAGTCATGGTCACAACATTTTACTCCATTTAGATAATCCACCAACACAGGTCAACCAGCAGAGCAGGCAAACATCTTCAGTAAAAACTGCTATAAAAGCCGCATTGTTGTCATTTCTTTGGTTTTATCATCACAATTGTAAAATACACAAAGATGTGTGAAACACTGGGCTTCGCCGAGCTTAGAATGGAATGTTTGTTTATCTACTATTGTGCAGCGTTCTATTAAGCATCTCAATAATCTTGAGATACTGGTCCAACCAGTTCTAAACATCTTACTGAGCTCTCACTGTCCGTACATGTCTCTGGAGGCTTGAATTTATTTTAATTGGATAAATTCAAACACGTCATTTTCTGCCCTAGTAGTAATTTCAATGGCAGGTATACATGGAAAGGAAAAGGAAAAGAAGGAAACTGAACTAAGCACAACTTAAATATTTAACATTCAGTTCTAAGCACAGTAACATGTCACGGGTGTAACACCTTGATAAAGAAGGTATTAGGCTCTGTTGTTCAGTTTTCAGATCTCAAATGTTTCAAGAACTGGAACGAGTGATCCATAATATTCCTCATTTCAATTAACATTACCACATGGAACTTTGTCTAGGTAAGAGGTGTTGCCATGTTCAGTCTGTCGGGGCTTTCCTTTGTGGGAACATAATTTAACACGGGTGAATGCTGGTAAATTACTGTCACAACTTAAATACAATCAGCTCATGTTTGTAAAATACACAAGTTTAGTGAGAATTACTCTATTGCCAAAAATATGATTCAGCTGGTGCTGTTAATTCCTGATTTAAAGCAGCTACTGGATATTAATAGCTCTTCAAAATTACAAAGCAGACATTTATAAATGTGGCCAACATGGGGGCTCGGTGGGTAGCACCGCTGGCTCACAGCAAGAAGGTCCCGTGCTTAATCCTGGGTGGAGAGGCCTGGATCTTTTCTGTGGGGAGTCTGCAGGTTCTCCCCATGTCTGTGTGGATTTACTCTGGGTACTCTGGTTTCCTTCCAGAGTCCAAAGAAATGCGTGTTAGGTCAATTGGTGTTTCTAAAGTGGCCCTTAGTGTGTGACTCTGTGCATGACTGTCCCTATATATATATATATATATATATATATATATATATATATACACTCAAGTCAATGGTAATTCAGCTTAATCAATTGAAACGTAACATGCATGTCTTTGAGCTGTGGGAGGAAACCGGAGTGCCCAGAGTAAACCCACTTGCTTACGCACACGCTAATAAATAAATTTGTTTAAGTGATGAAATTATTTCCTGTTGGTAGACATCTAAGGAAAGGCCAAAACAGTTGGCTGCTTCATATCAGCTTACATGCAAACTCTTGTGAAAGGGATGAAACCATATACTAAGATCAATGTGATAAACTGTTCGGCATATGCAACTGTTTTCCCTACAAAAATAAGACCTAATGAGCAAAAGAACTTTCTAATCACCAGAAGAGCAGCCTGGACATTATGGATATTTAGTATTATTGATATTATCACATACAAATTTCTGTAATTATTTCCTAATTTTAGTTTTGAGATAACAGAGTAATAGATTTAATTCTAATGATTTTAAAGTTTTTAGTAATAAGAATTAAGGACTGGGGTAGCCTAACAGATAAGGTTCAAGGATGACCAGAACCTGCCAAAATGGCCTGCTGTGCATTGCTGTGTGCAACTGCAGCATTAAATGGAAATTCTGTAACTGATCTTAAGTCTGGTGCAACTGATATACAATAAAGAAACAAGTTTGGATTACCTAATTACCAAGGGCTCTATTTTCTTGACCACAGCACAAATACTTAAATAAGGCGCACTTGGTGCTGGCTCCTGTATTTGTTCCAAATATAATACTGGGTAAAATTTGAAGATATTTCAAAATGAATTACCCCATAAGTAAATATCAATTACAAATACAATTCTAATAAATAAAGTGAGAGACAATTATATATGGTCAAATATATATGCTAGAACAATGTTATATTTATTCTAATGGTGGCCTAAGAGCAGAAAATACAGGAAATTTGTATGCAACAAAAATAAAGCAGTGACAAGTACACTGTGCACATAAATTTCATTATGGGAAATTAAATAATTTTTGTGAGCAGTATATTTAGTGTGACCTCCTCCTACACTTGAGGAATGCCTGCTCCTAACATCTTCATCAGGATACCAAACAGCGGTGTTTTTAAACAGGAAACTGTAACAGGGGAAAACTGAGAGAGGCTTAAATATAAATATATGGTTGAATGAGACGAATTGTTATGAAATGCAGCTAAATGAACTAATTCAAATGGCAGGCTTAATTGAAGCCGGACTAAAAATCTCTGCATGCCAGCAGCTTTTAAAAGCCCACACAACCCCTTCACATCTATATTCAATTAAATTAGCAATACACTGTCATTCTGAACATTAAACACGCGTGTGCTTGCTTCAAGGTTACTTTAAAGAGCATTTCATGGTTAGTTCATTTGTTTGTAGCCTGTAAAATGACCAAATTACATCACTGGTATGTTGCTTTCTTGCAGAAGGATGCCTCGAAGGTACAGGGAACTCCTGACTGGACAAGAGAGGAAGTCCATGCATCGTTTCCTTCACCTTCTCTGTCTATGGTTTTTAATACAACTTGTTCCTCCAGGTACGAGCATGATGCTTTAAACCTGTACCATTAGGTAAACCTGTGGTAAAATGCAAATTAAGTCTCCATGTCTTGTCACAGTTGTCAGTGATAAACAAATTAGATAGATGAGGACAAAGGATGTTCCTATTTTAATCTATGAACATTTCCAAATGAATATTTCCAAATAAAGTTATCACAAACGAACCAAACCGAAAATGTATTTTTGTTTATTTGATCTAGATTCTACAGAAGCAACTTTTTTTACTTTGTGACCTTTTGACTTTATCTCATAGAGCAGCCAGCTACAGTAGTTCATATACTGACAAAATGAAAGATTTAATGAAATACACGTTTATCATAAAACTTTTCATACATGCAGAAATCATTTCTCAGTCACGAGTCATTTGTGAGGAAAAACACAGGACGTCAAGCTAATTGTTCAGATATGCATGTGGTATTGTTCGAAAACCACAACAACTGAGAGTTTTTTTCTCTTTGTTCGATGTTGTTTCGTTGCCAGCTTCTTTGTAAAGGTTGTGTGGAAAGAATGCGGTGTAGGCATAGTAGCCAAACAATGATTGTCACAATGATTAAAAATCATAGTTTGAAAATAAAATTCATATTATTTAAATTATAATAACAATAAATCTAAGCACTGTTGAACATACTTTTGGCTGAGAATGGCACGGTGGCTCGGTGGGTAGCACCGCCACCTCACAGCAAGAAGATACTGGGTTCAGTCCCAGGGTGAAGTGGTCTGGGTCCTCCCCGTGTCTCTGTGGGTTTACTCTGGGTGCTCCAGTTTCCTCTTACAGTCCTCAGATATGCATGTTAGGTAAATTGATTACTCTAAATTGCCATTGACTTGTATAAATATATATATATATATATATATATATATAAGTAGTTCTGATATAACCCTGTGTGTAGATATAACATTTT
>JAUZSV010389996.1:0-11176 GCA_034780495.1 Parotocinclus cesarpintoi | reverse complement strand
CCCTGTCCCCCTCCCCGAACCCGTCCCCGACCTCGTCCCCGATCCTGACTGCGAGATAGTGCCTGACATCGTCCCCGATCCCGACCCCGTCCCCGACCCCGTCCCCGACCCCGTCCCCATCACATCACTGGGATAAAATAGATTATAAATTGTGACTCAGGCCCTCTCATCCCAACATCCTCCTGTGTGACCTTACTACAGCTCTTCTGGATGAATCCCCACAGTCCCAGTCCTAAAATCCTGAAGCTGCTAGAGCTGCTAGAGTAACGTATCGGTGTCCAAATACTTTTGTCCATGTATTGTATCGGGTAAAAATACATTAATAAGGGCAGAGCTTGTTATGTTTTTTAATCTCCTCCCCTCACTATATCGATTTCTCATTAAACACACCGTTTTCTCTCTCTGCGTGTGTGTGTGTGTGTGTGTGTGTGTGTGTGTGTGTGTGAGCTGCATCCTACACATGTTTGCACCGTTCCCCGTTCACACAGCTCTGCAGCCCGGATTCACATATGCTTCAATTAAGCTTACAGCAAAATGCGTAATTAGCACAGCGCGCCGTGTGTGTGTGTGTGTGTGTGTGTGTGTGTGTGTGTGTGTGTGTGTGCGGCCCTACTTAAAGCTTTTCACATCTGCTGCAGCAAATGATCCCCTCCACCGTGCCGTGGGATGCCAGCCGCTGCTAATTACCAATAAAACTAAGTTTGGCTTATTTCTACAAATTATTAAGACTTTATCTTAAGTGGACCAGAACCAGAACTTGACTTCCCGGAGGAAAAAAAAAAAAGTTATTAGGCGCGAGGTATGATGACGACGAGGATCAAAGTCCGACTTGTGCAGACTTTTGGTAATGAGTTCAGATAAAGTGTTGAATTAAAAAGAGGCGAAACGGAGCGGCCATTGATTTTTTTTTCCCTCTTTCACGGCGTTCCAGAGATCCTGGAGATATCTCCTTCATTCGTTCTTCTGGAAGGCCAGGAATCAAATCCATTCAGAGGTCCGATAAGGTCTGATTCAGTCCTGGACTCCACAGAGGTCCAAAGTTACTGCAAAGTTAAAGCCACACTTTAACCAGCAGGTGGCAGTGACCTCGGGGTCCAGCAGATGGCACTGCATGAGGAGGATTGGCCTATAAATACCGGCGGTGTGTGAGAGAGGGGGCCCGGGGACGGAGAAGAGGTGGTACAGTGCAGTAAACGTCTTGTTTTGATGCGCGGATAACGGGTCGGGTCAAAAAAGGGGCGTGTCAAAGGGCACGGTGTGAAGGAAGTGGCTGAACTTGTGAGTTCTAGTCCCAGTTTGAAACTGGCAAACTGGGAATTCTGGCTTTTGTTGCGGCTTCCAGGCAAGAAGTGTTACTAGAAACCGATGCAGGTCCTGCTGAACAGGAAGTGCATAGCATGAACATACGGAGCAGAGTGTAACGTCTGATATTTATCTGATCAAGCTTATAAAGGGATTATAACTTTTATTAGATTATAAAAGGATAGAAAAATCTGTGTTTTACATCCAGATATACTGAAAGAAAGAAAAATAAAGAGAGAAGGAAAGAAAGAAAGATGTTAACGAAAAAAGAAAGAAAAAGAATGATGAGAGGAAAGAAAGAAAAAGAAAGAAAGAAACAAAGGAAAGAAAATGAAAGAAAGATCTGAAGAAAGAAAAATAATGATGGGAGAAAAGAAAGAAAGTAAGAAAGAAAGAGAGAAAAAGATAGAAAGAGAGAAAAAGATACAAGAAAAGAGAGAAAGAAAGAAAGAAAAAGAAAGAAAGAAAGAAAGAAAGAAAGAAAAAGAAAGAAAGACAGAAAAAAAAGAAAGAAAGAAAAATGAAAGAAAGAAAGAAAGAAAGAAAGAAAGAAAGAAAGAAAGAAAGAAAGAATAAAAAAAGAAAGAATAAAGGAAAGAAGGAAAATAAGAAAAAAATAAAGAAAGAAAAAAAGAATGAAATACAGAAAAAAGAAAGAAAGAAAGAAAGAAAGAAAGAAAGAAAAAAAGAAAGAAAGAAAGAAATAAAGAAAAGAAAGAAAGAAAGAATAAAAAAGAAAGAATAAAGGAAAGAAGGAAAAAAAGAAAAAAAGAAAGAAATACAGAAAAAATAAAGAAAGAAAGAAAAAAAAATAAAGAAAGAAAGAAAAGAAAGAAAGAAAGAAAGAAAGAAAGAAAGAAAGAAAAGAAAGAAAGAAAGAAAAAGAAAGAGAAAGAAAAAAATAAAGAAAGAAAGAAAAAATGAAAGAAAAAAAGTAAGAAAGAAATAAAAAATGAAAGAAAGAAAGAAAGAAAGAAAGAAAGAAAAAATTAAAGAAAGAAAGAAAGAAAGAAAGAAAGAAGGAAAATAAAAGACTCTTTGTTTTTCTGTCTCTGAAGGTCACATGCAGGCGTCTGCAGATTCCCGAGCTGGGCATTATGGATTGGGGCGAGGACGAGAACGAGGGCGACGCTCCTCCCAAAGGACGCGTCCCCAATGCCCTGCGTCTCTTCTCCAGAGGATATCCGGCGGTGAAGAGCAGCATGAGGCAGACGGCGTATCTGGAGAGCACAGAGGACTCGTGGGACTGGTTATATAACCAAACCGATGCTGGAAAGGTCCAGAGCAGGACTAAACGCAGACCCATAGTGAAGACCGGCAAGTTCAAGAAGATGTTCGGCTGGGGCGATTTCAACTCCAACATCAAGACGGTCAAGCTCAACCTCCTGATCAAAGGCAAGATCGTGGATCACGGGAACGGGACGTTCAGCGTCTACTTCCGCCACAACTCCACCGGGCTGGGGAACGTCTCGGTCAGCTTGGTGCCACCTTCCAAAGTGGTGGAGTTCGAGATGGCCCAGCAGAGCACGCTCGAGACCAAGGACTCCAAGGCCTTCAACTGCCGGGTGGAGTACGAAAAAACGGACCGGAACAAGAAGACGGCGCAGTGCAGCCCCGAAACCTCGAGCATGTGCTACCAGGAGCAGACGCAGAGCCACGTTTCATGGCTGTGCTCCAAACCGTTTAAGGTCATATGCATCTACATCGCGTTCTACAGCGTCGACTACAAACTGGTGCAGAAGATCTGTCCTGATTATAATTACCACAGCGAAATGCCGTATTCTTCAACGGGGTAATCACAGATCAAACAAGGTTCCAAACTCTCCTGAAAAAAAACCATAAAAAGAAAAGAAAAGTTCTCACAGCAATACAAAATAACTGTGGATCCAGTTCCCTTTCCAAGAACACGTCCATAACTTGGTCCTTTGGCAACATCTGAATAACCTTGGTCTAAACCCATGGCTCCCACTGCACTGTCTCCCAAAATCTTGTTCCTCATCATGATCCACAATCCTTCTCAAACTCGGTTGGTCGCTCATGGGCCAGTTCTTTGTTTAACCCGAACTTCTTCTCAATCTCAAAGCCAAAAACCTGACCTGAACCACTCTGCCAACCTTGCCCACAGTCTCCCAAACTTCTCCTGCTCCACGAGGCTCCACAAGACCTCTGAGCAGCTCTACAGTCTCATCTGTAATCATGGTCCCTCATCTGGGTCAGTCTCACAGCTCCCACTTGTTCCCATCTGAAAACCAAAACCTGGTCTGGACTCCAACCTGGAAGCCAACCCTCGCCCCAAAACCATGGCTCCAAAGGTCTCCCAGTCTTGTCCAGATTTTAACGGAAAAGGAGACGATGGTTCGGGTGCACAAGCGAGCAAAAGTGAGCAAAAAAAAAAAATGGAGAAACTAGAGTTCAAATTTTGGTGTGGAACATCTCGTCCTTGTAGACGAGCTCTTTAGACGAGTGGAACGACCTTCACGCGTCCAACCTGTCCAAAACAATGGACCAAACCTACCCACACGGACTCAACCTCGCCTGGAATGAACCCCAGATCCTAATCTTCTGATCTAACGCTCCAGCCATCAGACCAGCTTGGCTTAGATCCTGATACCTGATCCTCTCAGATACCTGAACTCCTCCCAGACTCTTCACCTGGACCACCAAGATCTTCACGTCTGTCAAGCGTCCTGTGTGACCCGAGCCCGATTAAGATCAGGTGATCTTCTGCTTCTGCTTCTGAGGACACGTGGCCAGCGATGGAAGAAGAACATGGACGAGGATTCTAGAGTAGAGACACTCAGAAACAGATATGGACCAAACCTCGTGTGTGTGTGTGTGTGTGTGTTGTTGTGATGTTGTGAGATCATATGACATTGTGTGCAGTGTTTAAATTGTCTTTCAGGAGCTCTCAGCTGTTTAAGACTAAAAAAAGAGGACGAGGAAATGGGCAGTGGCCCCATGAGAGGGCTCTTCATCGGACAGGTGGCTTTAGTGAATCTGGCAGCCAATTAAGGCCACTTTGTCATGGTCAGACCACAGCGCTCCACGTTTCCAGTCACTAATTACCATTAATTACACTGGGAAATTTCAGTTACGCTGAGCTAAACCAAGGGACTGAAAGCCCCAAATTCTATTTCTCCTGTCAGTCACCACCGCCGTCTCTCCAGCCCTGCTCGTTTTTTGATGGATGCTGATGGGACGAGACTCGTGAGCCGATCTCTGTGTGCATCAGTAGGGAAGTTACAGTCAAGAAAAAAAAAAAACAAAAAACGTTTTTATTAGTAGTATTAGCCTTTTTTCTGTCTCATTATTTTCTTCATATTTTCTGTATGTTTCTTTCGTTTTATCTTTCTTTCTTTCTCATTATTAGTATATATTTATATCTATTTTTCTTTCTTTTTCTTTCTTTCTTTCTTTCTTTCTTTCTTTCTTTCTTTCTCATTATTAGTATATATTTATATATATTTTCCTTTCTTTTTATTTGTATTTTCTTGTATTCGTATTTCTTTCTTGTCTTTCTTTCTTCATTTATTTCTTCTTAGTATTAGCCTTTTTTATGTCTTATTATTTCTTCATTTTTTCTATATTTTTCTTTCTTTTTCTTTCTTTCTTTCCTTCTTTCTTTCTTTCTCATTATTAGTATATATTTATATATATTTTTCTTTCTTTTTCTTTCTTTCTTTCTTTCTTTCTTTCTCATTATTAGTATATATTTCTATATATTTTCCTTTCTTTTTCTTTCTTTCTTTCTTTCTTTCTTTCTTTCTTTCTTTCTTTCTTTCTTTCTTTCTCATTATTAGTATATATTTCTATATATTTTCCTTTCTTTTTATTTGCATTTTCTTGTATTCGTATTTCTTTCTTGTCTTTCTTTCTTCATTTATTTCTTTTTAGTATTAGCCTTTTTTCTGTCTTATTATTTCTTCATTTTTTCTATATTTTTCTTTCTTTCTTTCTTTCTCAGTATTAGCCTTTTTTATGTCTTATTATTTCTTCATTTTTTCTATATTTTTCTTTCTTTTTCTTTCTTTCTTTCTTTCTTTTTTTCTTTCTTTCTTTCTTTCCTTTATTTCTTTCTTCCCTTTCTTTCTTTCTATCTTTCTTACAGACAATATTCTCTTAAACCTTTTTTCTTTTTTGTCTGTATTTTGTTGTTTATTTTCATTTATCAGTATTAGCTTATCGTTTTGTTTATTTTTCCTATAGTATTCCTTCTTTATTTCTTTAATTTTTTTATTTCTTTTTATTTGCATATTTTTCTTTCATTTTTCTGTATTTTTACATGGAGTATTTGTCAATATTCCATGTAAACTTTTTTTATTTTCTGTCTGTCTTTTGTTCTTTTTTGTCTTTTCTTTTCTTCTTTCTTTCTTTCTTTTTTTTTTTTTTTTTACCTTTTTTACTATTGTTTTATTTTTCTTTTATTTATTTTTTTCATTTTCCCCTTCTTTTTTTCTTTCTTTTGGGCAATATTATCTTAAGCCTTTTTTTCTTTTCTATCTGTTTTTAGTTCTTTGTTTTCTTTTCTTTATCAGTATTAGCCTTTCTTTTTCTGCCTTTTTCTTTTGACTTTTTCCCATATTGTTCTTTCTTTTTTTAATCCTTGCTTTATTTCTCAGTATTATTCTATTTTTGTACTTATTTTTTTTCTTATTTATTTCTATTTTTCTTCCTTTCTTTTTATTGTATTTTTCTTTTTTTTTTGTCTTTCTCAATATTCTCCTTAGCTTTTGTTTCTTTCCTTCTTTCTTTCTTTCTTTCTTTCTTTCTCCGTATTTTCTTGAGCTTTTCTTTCTTGTTTTTTTTTCTTGATTCCTGTATAATGTTATTTGTAGCTTGCTTTGGGGACGTAGCTGGAGCATGCAGAACAAATCTCTAAACATTTATAACCCACCCATGACCTGTCCATACACAATGTTCTAATCCCAAATAATAATAATAATAATAATAATAATAATAAATCCTTTATGTTTAAAAACAAAGGCTCCGCCCTCTTCCTTATATGGTGTTTGGGATCCGGACTGAGACTCTAGACCTTCAGACAGACTGAAAAAGTATGTGAACCCCTGGGTGTTTGAGTGAATGGTGAATGGTGGTCTTTAAACAAGTCCAATCAAAACCATAGCAGCTTAGAGTAATAAATAAATAAATAAAACTGCAAAGAATACACCAAGAGCACAATGTGAAATACTTCATGTTTATTCTCTTTATCCTGCTCTAAAGAATTACTTTCTTCCTTTTCTTTTCTTTTTCTTTCTTTCTTTTTTTCTTTTTTCTTTTTCTTTCTTTCTTTCTTTCTTTCTTTCTTTCCTTTTTCCTTTTCTTTCTTTCTTTCTTTCTTTTTTTTCTTTTTCTTTCTTTATTTTTTTATTTTTTTTATTTTTCTTTCTTTCTTTCTTTCTTTTTTTTTCTTTTTTTTCTTCCCTTCTTTCTTTTTTTGTTTGTTTGTTTCTTTCTTTCTTATTTTCTTTCTTTTTTTTCGTTCTTTATTTCTTTCTTTTCTTTTCTTTTCTTTCTTTCCTTTCTTTTCCTTTCTTTTCTTTCTTTCTTTTTTCTTTTTTTTTTCTTTCTTTCTTCCTTTTCTTTCTTTCTTTCGTTCTTTCTTCGTTTTATTTTCTTTTTCTCTTTCACTCTTTCTTTCTTTCCCTCCCTTCTTCTTTCATTCATTTCCTCTACTTCTTACTTCTTTACATTCGTTTTTCTTTCTTTATTTTTTCTATTTCTCCCATTCTTGTTCCTTTCCTTCGTTTCTTTCTTATTTTGTTATTTTTTCCCTTTTTTGTTTCTCTTTCCTTTTTCATTCTTTTTTTTCTTTCTGTTTTTTTTTCTTTATTATTTTTTCCTCTTCCTTTCTTTCCTTTTTCTTTTTTTCCATTTCTTTCTTTCTTTTCTTTTTTTTTCTTTTATTCCTTTCTTACTTCTTTCCTTTTATCTTTTCCTTTTCTTTTCTGTTTCTTTTCTTCCTTTGTTTCTTTGTTACTTCTTATATCCTTTATTTCTTTCCTTTTTTATTTATTCCATTTTTACTTTCTCCTTTTCCTTCATTAGATTGATCTTTCTTTTTTATTTTCTTTCCACCCATATATATTTATTTTTTTCCTCTCCAATACACCACTTAATTTAAAATACTTATAGAGCACTGATAAAAAATATTATATAACGTTAACCTTTATAAATATTCCTCTAATAAAAATAAAGTAAATGTGGTTCTTTTTGGGAGTTAGAACTAATTAAACGGAACATAATTAAACAGATTTAGAAGGCGTTTTTATAAAGTGTTTTAAGATCGTTGTTATTTATCACCTCTGTTATGGATATATGGATATAAACTAATTATAAAATTAAACCCAATTCTAACGAGCTTTTTGGTTAGACTGCACTTATTTATTCGGTATCTGGGGGCACCCATGCTCAGAGGAAGCATGAAAAGACTATGAAGCTCAAAACGTTGCTTGATATTGCAGCAGCTCCCCTCACGAGGCAGCGTCTCCTCATCAGGGGGGGGGAGTGGGGGGTGATGATAGTGCTCTGTCTCTTATCTGGGATTAAAGCCTGCTGTTCACTTTAATTAGGCCTGGTATTAGGGAGCTCTAATGCAGAACCGAACCAAAACCACTTCATCAGGGGGGGTAATATTTATGGAGCTTTAGGCTGAGTTTCAAGGATTTCAGCTGATTTTTAGATGGGAGAAGGTTTGCCAAATAAATAATCCAGACTCACACCAAACTCAGACTTATCAAACCCTGACTCACCAAACTCAGACTCACCAAAATCAGACTTATCAAAATCAGACTCACCAAAATCAGACTCACCAAAATCAGACTCACCAAAATCAGATTCACCAAACTCAGATTCACCAAAATCAGACTTATCAAAATCAGACTCACCAAAATCAGATTCACCAAAATCAGATTCACCAAACTCAGTCTCACCAAAATCAGACTCACCAAAATCAGACTCACCAAAATCAGACTCACCAAAATCAGACTTACCAAAATCAGACTCACCAAAATCAGATTCACCAAAATCAGATTCACCAAAATCAGACTCACCAAAATCAGATTCACCAAAATCAGATTCACCAAACTCAGACTCACCAAACTCAGACTCACCAAACTCAGACTCACCAAAATCAGACTCATCAAACTCAGACTCACCAAAATCAGACTCACCAAACTCAGACTCACCAAAATCAGACTCACCAAACTCAGACTCACCAAAATCTGATTCACCAAACTCAGACTCATCAAACTCAGACTCACCAAAATCAGACTCATCAAACTCAGACTCACCAAAATCAGACTCATCAAACTCAGACTCACCAAACCCTTACTCACCAAAATCACCAAACTGATAGATAGAGAATCCTGACTCACTACTCCAGAATCCAGTGTGGTGTGTCCCAATACTTTTGTCCTTAAAGTGTATGGTAATTTATTGGCAATGATTCTACTTTAAAGGCATCAGAACCATTTTGTTAACCATGAAGACTGACATGACCTCCTGACTCCCTAACTCCCAGTCTGACCAGGAACGTCTCACAGACACTGAGAAGCTTTTCATCATGGAGGGTCCATGATGTCCAGCAGACAGCAGAGAGACATTACTGTAAGACACGTTATCGACTGAGAGTAAAGTGTGAGCTCATCACAGGAGAGACAGAGTGATTAAAAAGTGACCACATGAGAAGAAAAAGAGAACTGCACTGCCTGCTTTAATTCAAACCCAAAACCACTGCTTAAATAGTAATGGTGCTACATGGTCCTCAGCTATCAGGAGCTCAAGGTCCAAGGTCCAAGATCTAAGATCTAAGATCTTATCCATCGATCAGTTTATTAACTAATTAAAACCAAACGTCATGATCTGTAAATCTGTTATTTATAAATAAATAATACTAATAAAAACATCTCAGGAACATCGAGGTGTCCAAGATTTTATATAATAGTAAAGGAGATCTTTTTAGTTCCTCTTTATCTCAGATCTCAGTGTGGAGAAACCAATAAATCCATCAGTCATATCTGATCAACATACTACCATAAAAATACTCACTGCTTATACACTCGTACACAGCATTAATACTCACTGCTTATATACTCTTACACAGCATTAATACTCACTGCTTATATACTCTTACACAGCATTAATACTCATTGCTTATATACTCTTACAAAACATTAATATTCACTGCTTATATACTCTTACAAAGCATTAATACTCACTGCTTATATACTCTTACAAAACATTAATACTCACTGCTTATATACTCTTACTCAGCATTAATAATCACTGTTTATATGCTATGAAACAGCATTAATACCCACTGCTTATATACTCTTACAGAGCATTAATACTCACTACTTATATACTCTTACAAAATATTAATACTCACTGCTTATATACTCTTACAAAGCATTAATACTCACTGCTTATATACTCTCACACAACATTAATACTCACTGCTTATATACTCTTACACAACATTAATACTCACTGCTTATATACTCCTACACAGCATTAATACTCGCTTCTTATAATCTCCTACAAAGCATTAATACTCACTGCTTACATACCATGAAACAGCATTAATACTCACTGCTTATATACTCTCACACAACAGTAATACTCACTGCTTATATACTCTCACACAGCATTAATACTCACTCCTTATTCTCACACTGAGATGTTCCAGTACCAGTTTCAGACCGCTTACCATAAATATCTGGACAGTTGATGTTCATCCATAACTATCAATATATCTCATTGAGCTTTAGCACAGCAGGTAGACCCATGGAGTCTCGGTTTGAGTGAAAGTATTTGCACCCCCACGCTGACCAACAGCCTAGAAACCACATAGCAACCACGTGGCAATGTCAAGCTTTCTTTGACAAGTCCATTCCCAAACTCCCTCCAACCTATTTTATGTTTTTATTCCTTTATATCAGATCTTACTGCGGAGGAAGCAATAAATCCATCCGTCATATCTGATCATCTCCACCATTTTAGGTTTCATTCCCGTGTCAAAGTCTGGACCCTAAACCCTTGCCCATCATGCACCACACTCAGTCTTTGTCTAACATCACCGATCTCCAGCTCATCCCACGCTCTGTAATGTTCATTTGGGACACCTTATAGATCATTATAATAGAAGATACAGCTTGTAAGTGATGGGAGAGAGTTCTGCATGTAGGCGCCTCATCTCAGCGAGAAGGAGCCACCGGCACTGGTTTAACTGCCTTTGTGTAGCTCACTTCCTCATCTGGAGAGCTGTCCAATTAATGATGGGAAACAGTCTATCTGCAATTTGCATCTAATTTGCTTTATTAAATTGCCAATTTCCCAGAAAACGTTGAACCTTGTTGCAGATCTCATCGGCTTTGCAGGCTTTCCTCTCCAGACAATATCCTCTTAATTATCTGCTCAAATGTGCTCCCGTTCGCTTTCCTGGAAGAGTGGGTGGATGCTCATCAGCCATGAGGTACGAGATCAGTAACGCACGCCCGCCACTAGGAGTTCATTCAATCGACGGCGAACTCAGAAAGTGAGGACGATCTAGTGCCACTCCATCAAAGGAACAGATACTGACAGGGTTCACTTATCTAAATATGGAGCGATGGGCGCTGAAAACACAAACATAACGCTTACTCAGGTGCCAACCGACCAATCAAGCAAGTTCATGGAACCCAGTCGAGACTGAAGCCTTCAAGAGCTGAGGGTGAGGTCATCAAACCTGTAGAGATTTCTGGAAAAGTTCATTAAAGCTTTCCTTGGCAGGAAGAGGTGGGTAGTGTGATGCGTGGTGATCTGGGGGCAGGGCGGGGCGGGGCGGGGCGGGGCGGGGCGGGACGGGACGAGGGGGTCCTTCTTACCGAGATTT
>JAUZSV010389995.1:0-18940 GCA_034780495.1 Parotocinclus cesarpintoi | reverse complement strand
GTTCGCTATACGTGTAAATTGCACAATAAAGGTTTAATAAACATTTAATATGTTACATAGCACGTCCCGTCTTGTAATATAGGACATCGTTTAATCGGACCAACCGGTTATTAGGACCGATCGCGTCCCGATGTGGTCCCATCAACCGGAATCGACTGTATTTAATAGTGTAAAAATGAAACCATGCAGTGGACAGTGGTGGATCAGGTGTTTTACCACCAAGTGAGATGTTGTGAATTTAAATCTTTCCTCAGCAAAGTTTTCTTTCTTTTACTTTTCAAAGTTTTGTAGCATTTCTGAAGGCAGCTCTGTTTGCTTTGTGGGTTGTTTGTATGCTTGACCACTTGCATTTTCCCCTGTTCATAATTTACTGTATATATTGTATATTCTCTCACTGCAGGGTTTCTGCTCCTGGCTGACGGCCATCTTTCGAATAAAGTAAGTGTCTCTTTTTTTAATTCCTCAGAGCTTCCTGTTGGTGCCAAAGCCTGCAGCTGAGAACTGCTCGTCTTTTCATTTGGCAGCTTGTGTTTATTATAACGCACAGCTCCTTGGGATTTATTCTTGGTTGTCTTAATTAGCATTATGTAGCTCATCTTGTGTAAAAAAAAAAAACCACACACACAAAAAAAACCCCCATAATAATAACACAACCACAGTAATGGTGTGCCATACAGAATCAGCAGATTAACCACCAAATATGTGGAGTAGCTGCGGTGAAGATGTTCTTCCAGTCTCAGTGTAGTTAAGTGGAAGTATTGGGCTAACTTGATTATTGAAATGAGTAGAAATGTGTAGGACTGCATGCAGCCTATTACGAGTGAAATACAAAATGCATTGTGTATAGGGACGAGGAGATTCGGGAGAAGTGTGGAGAGGACGCCGTGCACTACCTCTCTTTTCAGAGGCACATCATCGGCCTCCTTGTGGTGGTGGGCGTGCTCTCAGTTGGCATCGTCCTGCCTGTCAACTTCTCTGGCAACCTGTTAGGTAAGTACTCCTAACATGCCATATTAACTTGTAGCCATGTGCAGAGTAAAAAATAATGGTGTTTAAATGGACTCGACCTTATGGAATCAATCAAAACATTTATTGGCATCTCTAGAGTTACTAGAGTGTAGATATGGATTCATTCTTATATGTGAACTCAAACTGAAGCATCTTCCCAAGTGTTCAAATATGGCTTCGTAAATAAAGACTCCAACCACAGAACATTTTACTCAGGCTCAATCCAGCTAAATCAGCTAGACCAAGCTGGGATACTAGCCAGATCAGCCTAAACCAGCCAAAACCAACAACCCATTTTAAAATGCCAATATTGCAGTAAGTGAACTTTGCCACATGCTTTTGCCAAAGACGATGCTTCTCCTTGAAATCTCTATCCTAATATTAATAAGCATCCTTTATTTTTTTTTATATCTGACCTCAAATTTTATGATGTTTTAAATTCTCTATACTGTTAACTCTGTAAACTGAAAATCATTCCGAATAGAAATGAGAACCGGCCGAGGAAAGATCGCACCTCGGCTGCTAGGCGCGAACTGCTAATAAGTGCCATCACTCGTCCTGCCAGCGCCCTCCCTGCGTCTCTGCGTCCTGTCCTCTAGTACAGATAGCTGTAGATTATCACGAGTGAGGGCTTAACCTCGCCTCTAATGGGATTAGACTTGGTCAAGAACGGGGTAATGGAGTGGCGGTCAGAGGAGAGTAATGAAGTAGAACGGTTCAGAACGGAGAGCTGGAGATACAAGAACAACAAACATTTCTAATGAAGGATAGAATTCTTAGAATAGGATAGAATATTAGATTTTTTTTGTTTTTTAATTGAGATTTGTTTGCGATTGGATAGTCATTTTCCTCTATACTACTAGAGTACTACTTCAGTTCTCATCATTAATTCATTTTAATAATATGTGAAAGCTCGTCAAGTAAGCACATTTTTCCCATAATGAATAATGTCCATTAAATTAATCCATTCTCCCAGAAAATCCAGACTGTATAAAGCATTCTGTGCATTAATGGAGTATTGTACACAAACTCCCTGGTTTACAATTTGGATGTAGTTATAGAAATCCATCCAAAGTTAAAGTATCCTGTTTTGATGAGTTTAATATAGAGTTGGTACAGTATCTGTGAGCAAAACCCTTTGTCTGGAATTAACTGGACTGTAATATTGAATTAGTTATAATCTCTGGTCAATGAATAAATATAATGAGTTTGTCTCAGTGTAAATATGAGAAAGATAATCCTTTATTTGAAATTGAGGAAGTAGCACCATGCATCCTCCTTTTGCCAGATTTGTTCCATTTTTTTTTTGCCCTAGACACCATGTAAGCTTTCCTAGATAAATGCTTACAAATACAAAGGGTAAAGGCAAAACCCTAGGTGCACTTTTGGTACCACAACAAGCAACTCTACACCTCTGAAAGATTCGTCTGATAGAAATGATTACACATTGTAGGATATCTAAGCTGTATTGCTTCAGTCCACTCCTGACTTCTTTTTTTTTTTTTTTTCTTTCCACAGAAAACAATGCTTACAGCTTTGGTCGTACAACAATAGCAAACCTGAATTCTGGGTAAGCAAGCATACATACGGTTGTCTTGTTTTGCTTGTAAGGTTTTTCCATTGACAAGAACAACAATGAAATACTACTGCGGATAATTCATGCTACATTTCCACAATTCCCTAATCGTAACCTCAGTAACCTAAAATAAGTGTTTTTACTTTTGGCTCTATTGGGTTTTCAAATAAACATTTATAAAAGCAGTAAGAGAAGTGAAGATCGGAAACACTTTCTGAATTTAGTAGTAAATATTCCAGGGTTTCTTCTCATCGTAGGACCAATTTCAGTCCTCGCAAGTATAGCAAGACAAGTTTTTATATATATATAATAGTATAATAGTATATAGTTTTTATTTATATATATATATATATATATACACACACACTCACACACTCACACACTCACACACTCACACACTCACACACTCACACACTCACACACACATTCACACACACTCACACACACATTCACACACATAAGTGATAAGTTTTGGTGATGTTTGAGGTCGTGTTGATGCTTATCTTTTGCAGGAATAACTTGTTGTGGTTACACACATCATTTGCATTCCTGTACCTCCTCCTCACTGTCTACAGCATGAGACGCCACACCTCCAAGATGCACTACAAGGAGGATGACCTGGTACAGTTATTGCATATATACTATCATACTATCACAATGTCAGTTTGATGTAAATAACATTAGCAGTAATAAATATGTTTGGGGTTTTTTTTCATTTAACCAAGTGTTTATGGCTGCAACATATGAAGTTTTGTTTTCTTTTATAATTTAGTAATTAATTTGTCAATTAAAATCTTTGTCGTTAAAGAAAATGGATGTTGATCGGGTGGTCATTAATAGATTCTTACCTGTAAGTTGAATCATTAAAAACACAGTTAATGTCAGTGAAATTTATTTCTATAGTGCTTTTTACAACAGAGCAGTTTTACAATAAAATATTATCTTAAAAGGCCAATCCCAAATTGAGCAAGCAAAAGGCAACAGTGTAAAGGGAAAAACTCCCTGAATGTAGAAGGAAGAAACCTTGGGAGGACCAAGACTCAAAAAGGGACTCCTCCTCCTTGGTTGGCCTAGATGTTAATTGTAAAATGAACTAAATATTAAATAAGTAAAGTAAATAATATAATGTAAGTCAGTAATAAAATTTAAATTCGTAATGAATTTCAAAATAAATAACAAAATAGATTTTAAATGAGTCCCCAATGGTGTAAAGCATTGTGCTCTACATTTATCACATTCTCTCTTAGTCTGTCCCTAATGAGACCTTCAGCCCAAACTGCTGTTTTCATCCCGTTTCTCATGAAATATGAATGAAGACTGAGTATACCAGTGACCTACATTCTGCTCCAGCTTCTCAAATCTTTGCCTGCGTTGCACGTTTAGTCATCGTATTAATGAAAATGCTGTTTTATTTTTTTCTCTTTCCGCAGGTGAAACGCACTTTATTTATAAATAACATCTCCAAATATGCAGAAGAGATCCAAATCAAGCAGCACTTTGAGTAAGTTATCCATCGTATGCTTGGAATGCAGGTGATAATGAGCTCTCGTTTCCGGAGAAGAGCCACAGCTCATAAAGCCAGCTGCCTCCCTTCAGCAGAACTGTGATAAGAGAACAGGATTTTCATTTGAAGTTGAAGTCATGCGGCTGCCGTGCCCAAGCTTCAGCTTGCAAAAATAGACTACAGCGTTATAGCGGGTGTCTATTTCTGCTTTAGAGCAAAAGTAATGCACATGGATCACAATACATGGATTAGTCATTTTCCGGGAATAAACATAAAACCTAGGCTTGGGTCGCAGTGGTACCTTCTGGCCAGGACAAGCGTCACACGGGCACAACTGGCTAAATCTCAGGGTGATAGAACTAGGGGATCATCCACTAAACAATGCAATGGCATCTAATCCCCTGGTGCCATTTTGCATGCTCCCAATGAATTCTGGGATAGGTCTTGGACCGCTGTACAATAGGTTAAGTCAGTTAAAACGGGCAGAAATGTTCCCAGAGTGGTATAGATTTACCAAACTGTTTTATGGCCTTTACGGTCTTGGCTCAATACAGAATCTAGAACCCTATTGAGACTTCTAGAATCTACATTAGTAAGGCTGCATCAGTTACAAGCTCTGCTCTTTACAAATTCCAGTTCTAAAAAAAATGAATAGAAATTTGGCTGCATTATTGCTCAATCCCTCAAGATCTGGTCACATTTAGAAAGACTTCTGGGAGTCGTCTTGGTCTTCCAGTGGTGTTACAATATGTGTTGATCTTTATGACGAGGATCTCATTCTGGTGATCTCTTTGGGATATCATTCTTCAAAGTTTAGGGGGTTACTTGAAACTCCAGTATAGGTGGTCATCCAATGGTGGATGGAATTAAAGCCCCCAAGTGTTGCATTGCTAAGGTCAATCATAATCTGATTCTATTAAACCTTTTTCTATCACAGCTCTCTATGGAACAGGGTGCTTGCCACCTTAAATATTGTTTTTTCCCCAATGAGGGACAAATTGGTCAAATCTTGACAGATGAACGAATCTAGAACATGAGTTAATTCATTTAGGACCAATCATAGAGCATACCTCCGGCCAAGAATCCCACCCTTTTATTGTTTTTATCTGTGCCAGTTGTCGTTTGCTCCCTGTTCCCTTGTAGTTTAATATTTTGTAAATACCAGTGCAATTTTGACCACCAACTAAACAGGCAAAAGGAAAGCAAGGCATATTTGATCTGCTTGTGATTCAAAGTGCAAGAGGAAATCGCATTGAAAATGCATTGCTCACAAAAATGAGGGGATATTTCAGGATGTGATGCAATTTAAAAGAAGCGATTTATGAAAGATCATCAGAAAAGCAATGGAAAATGGAAAACAGTTATGGTAATTGAGTAGTAAGGGATATATTCATGGGGGTGAACAGAAGCAGGTCAAACTGGACCAGAGTGCCCCCACATTGACTGTTCAGTAGGGTGCATGGTCACCCAAGACTTCTAAAACACCCTGACAGTGATGTGACATGGACAGGATCAGGTTGTCGAGCAGTTCTTGTGGATCCTCTTTGTATCCTTTTTGAAATATCCCCTTATTTTTGTGAGTGGATTTTAAAACTAATGGACCAAGAACAGCTTGATGAAGGGCACCTTGAGTTCTAATCGAGGAGGATTGATGGTCATATTATACTGGATGAAAGGGTGATAAACATAATGCGAGGGTTCAGAAGGGCAGTCATTGTTCTTTGTAATGGATCTGCTTTAGTATTTAATAAAGTGTTTAGGTCTGAATCTGTTGGCTCGTCGCCCTGTCTGGTCACAGCGCATGCTGATATCTGAAACCTGATTTCACAGGCAGGCCTACGAGAACTGTGTGGTGTTGGAGGCTCGCATCTGCTACAACGTGGCCAAACTCATGGCTCTCAACGGCGAGAGGTAAACAGTGCTTTGAACCGATCTGAACCTACGTTTTTAATGCAAATATCAGGATTGTTTTTTGCTGATTTTATTCTTGGGTGGTATGTGCAATTATAAAAAGACACACGTAAGTAATAAACTATTTAGTAAAATCTAAATAATACACATTTTTGCACGGAGTAAAATTGAATGTAAATATTAAATACATTTATACAGAGTAGTTATTTAAAACATATTGCGTGATTTGCACAAAAAACTATTAATTGCAATAAATAATTAAAAACGCAGTAGCTCAGAGATCACCCGGTCAGTCCCGACCCAGACTTCACCTGTGTGGAGTTTGCATGTTCTCCTCGTGTATGTGTAAGTGTACTCTGGGTACTCCGGTTTCCACAATTTAAAGCCATGCATTAGGTTAATTGGCGTTTCTAAAGTGCCATGTGTGGGTAGGGAGTTGGAGGCCTACAATGAATTGATGCCTAGGGTTGTTCCTGCCTTGTTCCCTGTGTTGCTGACTAGCTACGGGCTTTCCCCTGACCAGGATTAAGCAGATAAGAAAATAAATGAAAGTTACTAAAGTAATTAAAAACTTAAATGAACAAAATTGCAATTATTAATGTCACTAACACAAAACCTACAACTGCAAACCTACAAATTTCACTCGTTATTATAAATAATAAAAAAAAATATGACTTTATACTGTGAGAATTATTCATAAAAATAAAAATTCTATTAAAATGGAAACCAATGCAAACCTGCAACTGTCGTGTGGTCCAATCATGGTTCTGACACTTAGATGTGCAGATCAAGCACACAATTCTCCTGACCTACTCGTCCTCATCCTCCTCATCATTTCTGTGATTATAAGGAGCAAAGTACCTGCCCAAAGTTTCTGTGTTTAGCAAAAACTTGTTTATAATAAACCGTCTCACATGAGCGGCTGTGTTGTTACATGTGACTTTACGACTGCTGTACTACTAGTGCTAAAGTAGCTTAATAACCTTAGTCACAAGGATCCCAGACGTATAGGTGGAGGCTCATTATGAGGCAAATACCTGTAAATAAATAAATCACCTAATTAATATGAACGGGAATGTTTTTGTCCCTGTTCTTTGCAGTGGACAATGTCATTTGAATAACTTTTAAACAGGATTGTTGTGAACGGCTGAAAAGTTAGCACATGATTAGGTCCATGGGTCTCGTTATATTTCCATGTGTACACACACACACACACACAGTGTGTACACGTGGCTTGTTTATGCTGACTGACGTTCTGATTCATCCTTCACCCTCGCAGTTTTCTCAGTTGTTTCTGTGTTCACCTGTGCTGTCATCAGGAAGAAGACTGAGCGTAGTAAGAAGTTCTTCACAGATTTGATGGCGAAAGAACACATGCCTACCATGATCAACCCCAAACCCTGCGGCCACCTCTGCTGCTGTGCCATAACAGGGTGTGAGGAGGCGAGTACTGGCATCATAAGTTTCTTAAATACTACTAACATACAACGATTTTTAACACTTCAACCCATTAATCAGGCCAGTTCATGTCATTCTGTATACAAAAGTACATTAAAGGACAGTATTTACATTTAAACTAAATGTTTAACAGTCTACAAAAGTGAACTGAAAAACTAAGGAACCCAAGTGAAAAGGGGGAAACTGCAATATGTTTTATGTTTTAATACTTTTGTCCAACAAAGATTTGCACTGAATCACTTTATTCATTTGGTCTGTGTGTGACGAATGGGAGGGGGGCTCCAAGGAAAAATGTTTGGGTAACCATGATGTCACACACTGTGGTGTTACAGGAGGAAGCAGTAAGCTACTACACAAAGTTGGAAGCCAAACTGAAAGAGGAGTACAGGAAGGAGAAAGAGAAGGTCAACACTAAACCCCTTGGCATGGCTTTTGTTACCTTCCAAAATGAGGCCATGACGGCAATGTGAGTGACTCCTACGTTTCTGTCCTGGCTTCCATGCTTGATTTATTCTGAGTGTGGAGCTGTGTTTTTAGTATTTTAATCATTTGATCTCTCTTGTGCTTCATCTCTGTAAAGAATCCTGAAAGACTTTAACGCGTGTCAGTGTCAGGGCTGCATGTGTCATCAGGAGCCACGGTCCTCTCAGTTCAGTGAGAGTCTGCACGTCTATAACTGGAGCGTGACCTACGCCCCTGACCCCCAGAACGTGCGCTGGTGAGTCCGATAGCCATACACACCGTAGTACAGCGTACTGTGTGCACACTGATTACACTGCATTACATTTTATAAAACAAGACGTAACCCAAAATGGACGTTGATCAGACATGACCTTAATCTCTCGCATCCGCTGCAGCACCAATGGTTGAAATAAAAAATTACTTTTTTTTTTTTTTTTTAAAGCTTTTTCCGCCCTCTGGTGGAGAGCCAACGGTTTTATTCTGTTCATTAAATTTTTTTCCAGATTCACTGTAATTTAATTTAATTGTAGGTTGTTTTTTTAAATTTCTCTCTCCTTCCTTGTATTGATTCCACACAGTCCTCGAGAAATTGGAAAGTACAGAAAAATAAAGATTTTTTTTTTTTTTTTCTCCCTCCTCAGTAGATTCTTAAGTAGGGACATCCGAGGAACAAGCAATTTAAAAAGTCTGGCCTAATGCTGAAAACACGAGGGGAATGTTACTGTATTATTTTATTTATGGGAATTCCTAATAATTACAGAAAATACCATAATGTGTTGTAGCGACATTTATGGCATTTAGCAGACACTCTCATCCAGAGCAACGTACAGTTGATACAATCCAAGTAGTTGTGTGTTAAGGGTCTTGCTCAAGGACCCAACTATGGCAGCTTGGCAGATGTTGGATTTGACCCCTGGACTTTCTGGTCCAAAGTCCAGTACCTTAACCGATAGGCTGCCGCAGTCCCTGTCCAGGGGAAATCCGTAACACTTGTGAGGATTTTATGATAGACCTGATACTTTTTGACAGAATATAAAACTGCCATGAGCATTGTTAATTCAAAGTTTAATTAGTTTTTTTTTTTTCCTTTAATTTAAAAGCTTGTTTGCCAGAAAATGGACATGCTGGGTCTAAGTGAGTTCATGTGTAGGTTCTGATCTAGTAGTTGGTTACATGTGCAGTTTGTGCATATTTATGGCCGTTGCTTTGTAGTGACTGGTAACAGTCGCTACACCTACTCGTTTTAGTTCTTGGTTCTGAGTGGGAGCAAAGCATCCTGGCCTTCTCGTGTCTGTGATCTGTAAACAAGTTTGATGAATTTTCTAGGGCATTAGTGAGGCAAACGCTGTGACATAAACAGCTCCAGAACTGCTCATGTTCTTCAGGTGGACCAGGTCTGTTGTTACCATGGTTTTTTTTGAGTGTCCTGCCTGTTCTCTGCAGGGAGCATTTGTCTCTGGGTGGTGTTTCGTGGTGGATCCGCTGCTTGATCATCAACTGCATCCTTTTCATCCTGCTCTTCTTCCTCACCACACCTGCCATTATCATTTCTACCATGGACAAGTTTAACGTCACCAAGCCAGTCGAGTATCTCAATGTAAGTTTTCCAGTTCTAGCTATCATGGATGCTTTTTGTTTTGTTTTGTTTTGTAAATACGTGATGAAATATGATCAACTAGTATAATGCTTATCAGTTATGCAACAAATGTGAAGGAAATTAAGAACGCATTGTTTGTCCCTAAAAGAAAATGCATACGTAAGAATAAATGTATAATAAAAGTCAAATGAGAACATGCAAGTCTAAGGCCACCTTTAGATGTTGTTGTTTCAGCAATGGTATAATGATCATATATAAAATGTCGTCCATCTTCATTCTAGACTTTATGAACTTTCTTATCTTAGCATATCTTTCACACGGTTCCCCTTTCAAAAATGATCATCTTGGCTGCTACCCTGCCAAAAATACCGATCTGATCAAGCTTCTGTGGGCTGCAGAGGCGTCAACCTGGCATTCTGATGAAGCCGCTATTGCTCAAGTGTAAGAGGAGCTCACACTGAATGCAAATTATCTGGACTATTCTAATAGAGACTGAGAAATATACAATACATGGTCATCATAACATGGCTAAAGCAATGGCATATATCATATAATGGTGGCCTAAGACTTTTGCACAGTACTTTGCTATAAATATCTGAACAAAATAAGATCTAAACAGTATAATTTAATCAAGTGTTCATTGTGTTCTGTTTCATTTTGATCTATTTGACTTGTTTTTAATAGGAATTAAAAATTCAAACCAGTTTTGTGTCAATTAACATTTTTTAGTTTTTTTTAGCCAAGAGCTCCTTTTGTAGGCAGACTTTTGTACTCTACTGTAGAAATATCATGTAGAAAACCTTGTCACTAGTTTTCCCGGGAGGGTGGCACAGTGGCTCCGTGGGTAGCACCGCTGCCCCACAGCAAGATGGTCCTGAGTTCAATCCCAGGGTGGAGCATGCTGGGACTTTTGTGTCTACATGTCCTTCCCATTTCTGTATTGGTTTACTCTGGGTACTCCAGTTTCCTCTCACAGTTCAAAGACATGCGTATTAGATTAATTGCCATTATTTGGTGTTTCTAAAATGGCCCTTAGTGTGTCACCATGTTTCTGTGCCCATTAATGGATTGATGCCTCGTCTTGGGTTGTTCCTGCCCTTGTGCCCAGAGTTGCCAGGCGGGCGCTGGGTGACCTGCAACCCCAAGTGGATTAAGCCAAAAATAATGGATGAATAGTTTTTCCAGGAAGAGAAGATAAAACAATTTATCTCAGAACTAGGCCACTCTCCATTGCACTTCCTCCTGTGACCTTGTTCCAGCAGACCTGCATCTGTTAGCCAAACTTGTATCGTAAGGCCTGATTATGGTTCCTCCTTCAGAATGGTCAGAGTACGGTACTTAAAATGCTGAGTTTGACAGCTGAACTCAGACCTTGATGACCGAGTGATGAGCCGCATGCTCACCGTCTTGTCATAAATGTCTCTGAACTGTTCTTAAGTGGAAAGCAAATGGTCTAATTTGTATGGTTTCTTGACATTGGGAAAAGGAGTCATGTCATGGGCTGCTTTTTTGTGGTATGATGGAAATGGTGAATTGAACGGGAGCTAAATGTGCATAGTCCATAAAAACGATTCAGCCTTCCTTTAGAGGGAATTGAGTTTGAGTAAACTTTTATCCCCTAGGGACAATTGATATTGGGCACAACAAACAAACATAACATAAAATACCAATCACAGCAATGAGTCCAATTACCAAGCACGTTATATCAATGTTCATTTGGCAATCTTATGGCCTCAGGAACAAAAGTCACTCTCCGTCGGATGGTCCGACATCTAGGACAACGATACCGGTAGCTGTGGGACAGCAACTCTAAAGCAAAATGTGGGTTGGATAAAACAGACGAGACAGAAAATCTAAGTTGAGGTTTATAGAAGTTTGCTAAATATAGCATATATGGAAGAGAAGGACAGAAGTAAGGGCCAGTTTCTTTTGAGGAAAACAGAAAGGGGCAAAGTGTAATCAACAGCGAGGACCTCATACACCCACTCATTTCTGCTCGAGGTTCTCATAGTGGCTCAGGCACTGGACTAATTAAAGGGTTGTGAGTTAAAATCCTGGCTATGCCACTGGTGGGACCCTTGAGCAAGAGCCTTAATTCGTAACGCCACTATGGTTTGGTTTTTCTACTAAATTTTGTGACTGTTCTTGCTTTCTTGTAGAATCCCATCATTACGCAGTTCTTCCCAACTCTTCTGCTGTGGGCTTTCTCTGCTCTGCTACCCACCATCGTCTACTACTCTGCTTTCTTTGAAGCCCACTGGACACGGTATCTGCATCCCTCAATAATTCCCTTATCCACTAATAAAAATGCCCTAGTAGAAATAATGAGTTCTAGTTAAAATCTAGCTTGATTTTGTTTACTATTTTGACTCCTCAGCTGTGGCAGTATTTGAAGGCACAAGAAATATGTCAATGTATATCAATGTATTTTCTCAGGTCTGGTGAGAACAGGACCACTATGCACAAGTGTTACACGTTCCTCATCTTTATGGTCCTTCTGCTGCCATCTCTGTGCCTCAGCAGGTATCACATGCTTGGGGAAAAACACGCAGTCATTTTAATTTGGATGAGTCACTTTATCAGATACTGCTGGATAATCTGATCCTGTCCATGTCCCATCACTGTTGAGGTGTTTTGGCACTCTTGGGTGACCATACACCCTACTGAACAGTCAATGTGGGGGCACTCTGGTCCAGTTTACCATGCTTCTGTTCACCCCCATGAATATCATTTGCTAATCGATCACCATAATAGAGTTTTTATCTCATTTGCATAATCAGACATCTTTCTCTGACTTTTTATTTTCCTTTTCTTATTAAATATCCTCTATTTTTGTAAGCAGTGTAACTAAGACAATGAGAAATGTTTAGAAATCAGCCAGTCTTTTCAGTTATTGATTATTATATGTACTGCTAGATAGTTTCTTAGTTGTTTTTTTTGTTGTTGTTGTTGGTTTTTATTTAACATTTTAAGGCAAAATCTTAGTTTTCACTACTTTTTAAGTACAGCATTTGAAAATAAAATATTTTTCAAGCTGTATAAAGCCCTGGAACATCGTCTCTTGCAGATCTGAAGAAATATATATTTTTAAAAGCTTTATTTTTAGTAGAATACTTTTAAGCATGAAAGTAACGAGTGGAATTATTTCAGTTAAATTGGATGAAGTACAGCAAAATCTCTAACTCTAGGATAATATTTGAATTGTACTTTTTATATCTGTTGCTGATCACATCATGAAAATGGCTAAATATTATGTTGTATTTTATTTATTATTTATTTATTTAACACTCAAAACCCAAATTATAATTCCCAATCAAATCACTGACTGCTCATTGGATTTAGAAAGACATTTGGCTGTGTATACACTCTGTATGATTTAAAACACACTTCACTAAGATGTCTTGATCTTTGCTAAATAAATGCGCCAAAACAAGTCTTTATCATAAGAGTCTATTTTTAAGCTGTAAATGTTTTCTGTATTGATTGAAGTGAGTATAGCTATATTTGGTCCTGGTAATTTAATCCAGTTACATTTTTGTCATGGCTGAAATCAATGCAGAAGTTCCAGAATGCTAATTGTGGCTTCTTGCCCTCAGTCTGGATGTGTTTTTCCGCTGGCTGTTCGATACTCAGTTCCTGGCTGTTGCAGCAGTCAGATTTGAGTAAGTGAATAAATCCTCATGACTCTCATACGTATGCAGGATACAGTACACACGTTACACTCTGCATGCATTGCCATTAATCATCACTCCTGTTCTGTAGGTGCGTCTTTCTCCCGGATAACGGAGCGTTTTTTGTGAACTACGTGATCGCATCAGCATTCATCGGGAATGCCATGGATCTTCTACGAATCCCAGGCCTTCTCATGTACATGATCCGTCTGTGTCTAGCTCGCTCGGCTGCTGAGAGACGTAATGTCAAAAGGGTACCTCACCAACTTTTCTGCAGAGTGACTCACTACTGTTTCTGACTCTTTTCCACATTAAAGGCACATTTAAAGTGCTGGTGCCCTTTTGTTGTTTTGAGATTGACCGTGGTGGCCTAGTGGTTAAAGGTACTGTTCTATGGACCAGGAGGTCAACGGTTCAAACCCCAGCTCTGCCACAGTTGGGTCCCTGAGCAAGGCCCTTAACCCACAATGGATAAGCCCCGATGGACATGGGGCTGTGGTAGCCTAGCACTTAAGGTGCTGGACTCTGGACCAGAAGGTCCAGGGTTCAAATCCCACCTCTGCCAAGCTGCCACAGTTGGGTCCTTAAGCAAGACAATTAACCCACAATTACTTGTATTATAAGACTAGATGAGTTGTAAGTCGCTCTGGATAAGGGCGTCTACTAAATGCTGTAAATGTAAATGAGATAGTATTTTACTTTTGACATTTAAAATTGTGCTTTATTGCCTGTTTTGACTTTGTGTTGGTAACTTTTGAACCACAAGAGATCTTGCAACTCTGCGACAAATCGGAGAGTGGCAATACATTTCTGAGACAATTCTGATCTTTGATATGCTACATGACCGCCTTATCAGATCAATGTTTTTCCAATGATAAGGTGATCATGTTCCAAACATAGCCTAAATGGTGAGGCTTTCAGATCTATAACCAGCCCCCCCCCACCCCCCCCAACATGTCCTGTGCTTTTACCTCACCCTGTATTACATAATAAAATATATTAGAGTGATTAATTAGTGTATCTCTCTGACCTTGCAGCACCAAGCTTACGAGTTTCAGTTTGGAGCCGCCTATGCTTGGATGATGTGCGTCTTCACAGTAGTTATGACGTACAGCATTACCTGCCCCATCATCGTCCCTTTTGGTGAGTGAGCCCCTCCTCCAAATACTGCAGTCCATTCACAAAATGAATTGGCAACAGGTCCTTTAAAATTTACGTTCAGTCAGACGGCCAGGTCTGTTGGAGTTGAGCTTTTTCTCCATTTTCTCTTAGAATTATGAAAGGTTTATAATAATTTGTGTAAGAATTGGGCTGGTTAGACAGGGACTCGACACCACTGGTGCGTGTGCGCGTGCGTGTGCGTGCCGCTTACATGGCCACTGATGCTGACAGCGACGTTAAAGAAGCCAAATAAATAATAAACAAAATTGATCAAATGTCCTTTTGATGACATCATAAATCTACTGAAGATTTTCTGTGCTGCGTATTCATTAACACAAACCAGGAGACAATAAATCCTGGTCTCTTTTTTTCCACTCGTAGTGTGACATGAAAGTCTCTGTACACACATGCACACACTCCGACTCTGCGCCTGCCTGCAGGCAGGATGACTCATCGGCTTGTTGAGGATTTGGCCCTGCAGAAGAGCAGAACGCAGCAGGCAGTGCTGACATGCTCCACTGACACACTGTTGAGCGAATTGCATATTAATAATTAGGGGGAAAAAAAATCCACCCATTTTGGGCATTTTATTTATGGTAACACACCCCTTTTGCACCAGTTGAACACCATTCCTAGTGTAATATTAAGGGAAATTATCAAACGGACTATCCAGCAAAGAGAACCATTAAACAAGAAATGTCAATTAGATACATTTTTGCACATGATTTTTTTTTTTTTTCATACCAACTGGAAAAACCGTTGTGTTCCCAGTGCGGACATTGAATCATTGCGTGATGACTGTTGAAGTCACGTCTTGCTTTGTGTATGACCACAGGGCTGATGTACATGCTGCTGAAGCATTTAGTGGATCGCTATAACATGTACTACGCCTACCTGCCTTCCAAACTCGACAAGAAGATCCATTCGGGGGCCGTCAACCAAGTGGTGGCCGCTCCCATCCTCTGTCTGTCCTGGCTGCTCTTTTTCTCCACTGTACGCACAGGTGAGCATTGGTGTGCTTGGACTTTGTCCATCAGCCCTAGAAAAGCTTTCAAACTGTTTTCTCTTTACGTTAAGGCTTCGTGACTCCCACTTCGATGTTCACGTTCGTGGTGCTCATTATCACCATCGTGGTTTGCCTGTCGCATGTCTGCTTTGGCCACTTCAAGTATCTCAGCGCTCACAACTACAAGGTACGAGTTACGCCACTCAAGGTACGCCCTCGCTAGCCCTAGAGTAGAGCGGCTAGCGCTGCCCCAGCGCAGGCACTCACCCCAGCTCTTTCTCTGTCTGTGGCTCTGTTTCCTTGTATAGATTGATACCAAAGATGAAGTGGATGGTGTAGAGAATGGACGGCCCGCACGTACCTCACCATCTAGCAAATCTCCAGTAAGTCCACCCTGGCTGAACCTACGAATAAAACGGCTCGTTCTGCGATGGATGACCCCTTTGTCCATGCACTGTCATCTTTTGGGATAGACAACAGAGCAGCACAGTGCACTTACCAACTCTAGACAGGGTGCCAAGCCATCATGGGGGATGTACTCATTCAGTCACTCAAGCTGAAACACTTTAGAAACATTTGTTGACCTAATGCATGTCTTTGGAATGTTTGAGGAAACTGGCGTACTGTGGAGAAGCCCAGGATTCCTGGCCTGGGCTTGGCTCTCTCTGTGTGGAGTTTGTCATATTCGCCGCATGCCTTTGGGTATTCTAGCCTTTTTCCTCATTCCAAAGACGTTACTGAGGTCAACTGGCATCCCTAAAGTGCGTGTGTGTATGTCCCTGTGATGGCACCCTGTCTGGGGTCATTTCCCGCCTTCCCCCCTGTGCTACTCTAAGCCCCAGTTGAACTTGATCCTGAATATAGAGTCTATTGCAGTTGCACCACCCTTCTGCCCTTACTAAGGGGTTGTGTATGGGGCAGTGGCAGAACTGGTGCTCTAAAAGGTTCTAAGTATTCACCGGGCTTGTCTGCATTTCATTTCCTGCTTGTAATTTTCAATTGGTCCTCACTGTCTCTTCCACAGCAGCAGATGTACATCGCACAGGTACTGCAGGACCCAAACTGCGACGAGACGGGTGGAGGCAGCGGAGAGGACGACGGTCAGGGATCCTCGCAGGACGAGGAAATGATGAACGGGGGCAACAGCCTCAACGAGGCAGACTTCCAGTCTGGGGAGGACAGCCTCATCGCCAACGAGGTCCGCCACTAGCACCAGGACTGAGGGGGGTGGAGGTGGCTGACGAGGGGATCGGAGGTTCAGAGAGCCATGTTGCATTGACTTCTACAATTCATGCTTGAGCTGTCACATTTTGGAGCATTGTACACATCGGTGTGTGACATCTCACGGTTCATGAGGAGTGGCCCTGCCAAAAAAACATACCCGAGCACACACATCTGCAGCTGTGGGGTATCCATTCACACACTGTGGGCATAACAAATGAACTTTCTGATGCAAATACCAACAGACAAGCATGCCGGTGGTTGTGCGTGATCAGTTTGGGGAGGGTGTATTCATGAATTTTCTATTTATTTAATTAATTTCTGGGGGGGTTGGGGTTGGAGTGGAGAACGCCTGCGAGGGTGGATGTCCACAAAAAGCCTCAAATTTGAAAAGTAAATCTGCAGGACTTCATGACCTTGTACATTGGGCAATAAGTCTATCAGGAAAGGTGTGGATGAAACGATGATGCTTCACAACTAATCAGGAGCTTCGAAAAAGCTCCAAGACTTGATATCTGTCAATGTGTACAATGCTTCATTCATAGTATTAGTTGTTCCCAAACTGGCTTTGCTTGCTCCGTGCAAACTTATTTAGAAGAATTCCAAAGCACACGTGCAATAGAGAAGAGCTTGAAGACGAGACTGCAGTGCCAGGTTCATCAGGTTAATCCGCAAGACCAGCGATGGTTGGTGACCACTGATGATTTTTCCAGTGGTCCTGCAGACCTAAGGATTATCTGCTAAAAAGTTGCAGATGTGTAAAAGATGCTTGTTTGTGCAGCCTTACTAAAGATGGGTGAAGGAACATCTGGTGGATGGCACCTCCACGATCTCCTGTGACTGAGCCAAAAGATGTGAAGAGACCTTCCTGAGACGACTGCGCTGGGCGGTCCACCGGTTGTTCCGTGACGTTGTCTGTTTGTTCGATTTCACCTCGATTACCTTAATAGATGTCGAATGCTAGCGTTCTTGTACATGTAGCAAAAAACATTCAACCACGCCGGGCTGTTCAAGTTCAGTGGGCAAAGTGGAGGAGGTTCTGTAGTTAAGCATATAACCCTGGTCATGTGGTCATCCAGTAGCCTGATGTTCACAGAAGGCACTGTAGGCCATTTGTTGGCCACTTTAGTAGGCTCACATACCCATTCAATTTTCCTCTGAAAGCTCAAACCACTCGGCGAGTTTGGTGACGTTCTGACACTGGTGTGTCTGAATGGTTTTATCAAATTGCTTACAAGTGTACGTGTTCCTAATAAAGTGGTCAGTGAGTGTACATTAGGTTAACCTACTTAACTAAATAACTACGAGCCAGTCTGTTGTGACATACTAATTAAATTTCCCTAATTGGATTTCACCCAGGAATGTAGATCGTTTCTAGTTTAGCACCGCCTTCCAATTGTACTGCTCACAAACACGAGGGGATGTTTTTCATTTTGAAATTCTTGTGAGCAGTATAGTTTTTGGTTGCCATGGTACAAAGGTGAAAATCTATTGTAGACCGTTTTTGTAGCAGCTGGTGCCTGTTTGTACCTGATGCAGGAGGTTCATGTACTAAATGTGGTATTGGCATTTACACTGCTCACAAAAATGAGGGTTTATTTAATGAGATTTCAAGATAAAAACATCCCCCGAGTTTGTGAGCGGTATGTTTGGTTTGCACTGATACTGAAGGTCTTGGCTTCGTGTCAGTCTGTAAATACATTACGACCAAACGTTTGTGGATTCCCTAATGCTAGGACAGCCTTTATTCTACGTATTTTGAGAACACCGCAAGGTCAGGCAGTGTCCGGTCTATCTCAAAAGCTCCCTAAAGGCGTTAAGGTCAGAGCTTTTCTGCAAGTCAGCAAGTTGTCCAAGTTGGAAAACTTTATGAACTTGTTTTATGGCCGATGAGAATGATGATGGACTGACTTGTTGGAGGTGCAAACCTATGATGGTGAGAGTCCTTGAGGTCCAACCCGTTATTCTGCCACCTGAGTTAATATACATGATTTGCTATGGGGAACCGTTCGGACAAACCCATTGTAGCTTTACTTTATTGTGAACTAAGGAGTTTAATATAAAAGGTGAGTCAAAAGTCACGGGACACATTGAGTGCAGCATTGTGGCCTTTTCGCTGGCAAAATCATTAAGGTTTCTTGGTCGGAAGCTGTTCTTCAGACAATCACTACCTTTCTTGTCGTCCACAGTCCCATAATCTTCACCAGGAATTCAGACTCGGGCTGTTAGGAACTCTTTCCAGCAGCTTGCTCTTACTTATAAGACTGGGCAGCACGGTGGCTCACAATAAGAAGGTCCCGGGTTCAATCCCAGGGTGGAACGGCCTGGGTCCTTTCTGTGTGGAGTCTGCATGTCCTCCCCGTGT